>VSMD01053489.1:0-70354 GCA_008750895.1 Mirza zaza
GGGCAGGCGGCAGGAATGGGGGGACGGGCGGCAGGGACGTGGGGGGAGTAGGGGGGCGGGCGGCAGGGACGCGGGGGCGGGGAGGGGGCAGGCGGGCAGCAGGGACGCGGGGGGGGGGGCGGGCGGCAGGGACGCGGGGGGGGGGGGGGGGGGGGGGGGGGGGGGGGGGGGGGGGGGGGGGGGGGGGGGGGGGGGGGGGGGGGGGGGGGGGGGGGGGGGGGGGGGGGGGGGGGGGGGGGGGGGGGGGGGGGGGGGGGGGGGGGCCTGCCGCCCTGCGTCACTGTGACACCTTCCTGCAGAGCACTAACACTGTTCACGGTCGTTAAAATAAAATTTGCCTCTTTTGAATGAATGGGTTTCATGCCTCTAAAAGCATGTATATTTATTCTAAATGGACTCTTAGGACATTGAATTAAATTTGCTGAAAGGCTTGGAGGAAGGTGCAAGTGGGAGTTCAGAGCCCGTTGCCAATGCTCTTTGCAAAGCTGTCTTCAGGGAAGTAGGCATACACCCAAGGCATTAATTATGCGATAACTTAAAATTGTTTGAAGCATTCATGACACTCCTTTTGAAGTAAACGAATATGATTTAATGGTTTTGTTTACTATGCCAATCAAATACTTTGTATTTTTTATATTTTATTAAAGGAACTTTACAGGATTTATTGATCATGCTTCATATTACTTCTCTGACTTATAAGAGTAGTGAAGTTTGTGGAGTAATCAAGTGGCTACGACTAAAGATCACAAACAATTGAGTGCATTTGTGAGCCTGGGGATATTTTTTGTTCCATTTTAATTTCCAATGCTTTGACCCAGTTAGGTTCTTTCTCTAAGGCCAAGCCGGGGAGAAGACGCAGAAGCCCTAGAACAGCCGAGAGACAGAGAGACAAGTGCCACGGATCCAGCCGTGGGCGCGGTTAAAGTGTAAGTAACTCCTTAGAAGCTTGATGAACATTAATGCTATGGAACTCATATATGAACATACTGAGGCATAGAAGAGATAGCATCGTTAGCATTCCAGTGTGAGAGCGGGTCTAAAAGAACCTGGTCGTAAGTTTTCAATCTAAGAATGTTTAGTATATCAAGTTGTTTGACCTGAGCACTTAAAGCCCCCTCAGGTGGCTCAAAGCCCAAGTCAGGGAAAGCAGGAGTTCCCGACACTTCCAAGTATAGGATTCTTTTTCTTATTTCAGTTTTTTACCAGCTTGCACTCCTGAAGGTCATATTTTGAAACTTGAGTGTTCCTTCACATTGTCTATTTTCATTAATGTGGATCCATTCTGACTTCAGTAGGATCAAGAGAAGTCTTATTTTTCACCGCTAAGTACCCAAACTCCACTGATGGGGCTTTCCTTGGCTCTGGTTGCCTGACTCTTTATTCCAACAAAAAAGACAAACAAAATCTGAACACACAAGATACACCTCAGAGGGGAGCACGTCCTGGTTCTCAGATGAAGGCCAGCCCATCACTCAGGCCTGAAATACAGAATTTTTGAGAAGGACTTTTATTCCTTTTAGGACACCAAGAGGAAGTTGGTTCTGGAATTTACATCTAAAATTTCAACACAGTTGATGGTTATGAAAGAGGAAATGACCAATTCATGTTGGGAATTACAGGACAGGGAAAGGCATTATTGCTAAAACACCTCAAAGAACTGTGTCCATTTTAATGACAGAGAAATCTTTGAAGTGAGCCAACAAGACACAGTTTTTATAAAGGTAATTATAGGTTTCATTACGTGTCACTAATCATAAAGAAGGCCTTGATGCATGTAATGGTATGCAAATATCTCTATCTCATATCATTGTCTTTGTCTAAAAAAAGAAATTGAATCTTGTCAGAGTAATCAGATGTCTTGGAGGTGAACTTTCACAAGAACCTTATTCATTAGCCAGTGTTTAAATAGGCCTTAGAGGAGGCCTCTGAGCTTGAAATGAAGAAATATTTTTTTTCTCCTCTAGTCTGCAAAAAGCACATTCTATAAAGGTTAGCGTCTTCCCTGATTTTTGTTTTTATTTCAAGTCTCAGTCATAATTCCAAGTTTCTTCCTCAATATTGTCAGGTATAAGAAGATCTGTCTTATTCTATTCACTATAACTGTTCAATTCATTTTTTAAAAAAACAGTACTGACTTACTAAGAAAAAAACTTTTTTTAAGTGAAAGAGAAAATGTCCCTCTTTTATGTCACTAACTGATTAAGAGATCACGGGCACAGCCAGCCTAACTCTCAGGTAGCCATTATAACTCAGGTCCACATGAACGTTGATTGTCAAGAGTTTATGTTGAGCCAATTAAACTTAGCCCATAACAACTCCTCTCCCCAGAAGCAAAGACTGAGCAAGAGTTAATAAAAGCAAAAATCTATTATTCCTGGCAGACTGCCTTTATACGTTATAAACAAAATATCAGTGCTTTGTAGCGCCCAACCTTACCCAAACCTTGCTGATTCCTAATGCAAAATAGACTGAAAAAAAATCTATTTCATCAGGTTTGAAACTGTTTTTTTTTTTTTTTTTGTATGTATCTGGAATATCCAATGTATTAATCACCAATTCACAGTATATAAAACATTGGCTTTTTTAGGAGTATAGACTTAACTCTAAGTTCATCTAGATAGACTCTCATCAACAGTCCTAAAGGCCAAAAAATTTGCAATGACAAAGGCCATTCTTTACTGACTGACTGACCAGTTGACTGAGAGTTACCCCAAGCCATTGTGCCAAGTGTTGAAGAAGCAGGCTTACGAAGAGGCACTGATTTGAAAGGTATATACGTAGGAATATGGGAAAACAGGAATAATAACAGCTGACTCCTGGCTAGTAGATACTGTTCTAAGTTCTTTGTAAGTGTTAATTCAATCATCATAGCACCGTGGTGATGTAGGAATCATTATTAAGTCTATTTTAGTCATGAGAAAACTGAGAGAGAGGTTAATTAATGTAAATAAATCACGAGTAAGTAGCAGCACTGGCGTGGAAGTGAGAGGGCCTGGCTTAAGAATCTGTGTTCCTGACTACCAAGTTTCACTGCCATTTAGCAATTAAAAGGTCAATAATACCTGGCCTTTGGGAGAGCAGCCTAGAAACTCATATATTTTTCTGTTCTCAATACTGCAAAAATTTCCTTAAATCAAGTTTGTAACCATCTTGAATCCACGTGTTTTTCTTGTTCTGGATCTGCCATCATCCCAAACAACAAATATATGAATTATTTTAAAAAAGAATGTTTCTCAAAATATGAAACAGATAATTTAAAAAACTATGTCCATCAATTGCTGAATGGATGACCACACAATAGGGCACTACTGTAGAACCCAAAGGAAGAAACTACTAACACAACATGCATACAAATGAAAAGCGTCGCTGTAAGTGAGAGATACTAGACACAAGGGCTACCTACGGCACAACTCGATTTATACGACAGCTTGGAAAAGGCAAAGTTATAGGGACAGAAATCAGAATGAGGTCGCCAGGGCCTAGGGAGCCACTGACGACCAGGGAAATGCAGGCGACGCGGCGGTGGAGGGCTCTGTCCCGTTACAGCGGTGCGGCTGTGTGGCCGCGTCTTTGGCCAGAACTTATAGAACTATTAGTTGGTAGAATGTACTACATATATAAGTTATATTTCCCAAAACTTAACTTTTCAAAAGTAATAATTATAACCCAGAAAAATTTCTAACTAGCCAAAATACTGTTTGACTATCCAGTGTAACATATTATGAAAGTTTCCATTATGAGAACACACATGTATTTGACACTGAGAATTTCATCGGCCTCTGCAGATGCAGTTCACATCTGCTAAGCGTCAGAAGGACAGGGGAAGAAGACACACTTGGCTGACTCGGCCGCTTTCTCTCACCAGGTCTCCTTGTCCACTACAGTGAATCTACAAATTACTACGAGTAGTCACAAAACACCAAGAAGCCAACAGGTACACCTAAGCGTTGGAGTCATGGCCCAAACTATATAAACAGGTTGCATTGGCTGAATGAAGTCATGTACTTACACATGCAGTCAGCCTATAATTAGGCCAGACATATTTTAAAAAGGAAGAGTGTTTGTGTCAGTCCAGATAGGCTATTTTTAACCTACAACAACAAAAACAACAAAGTATTAGTAGCTTAAAACTATCAAGTTTTATTGTCTATCCGTCCTGCATTTCATGAAGCCTCTGCTTATCCACGTCACTCAGAAATCTATGCTAATGAAGAAACCATCATCTCAAATATTGGCAGCTATGATGTCAGAAGGAAAAGAGAGCATGAGGAAGCACTTCGTGAGATTTAAAACTTCCTATCAGAAGCAACACTGTGACCTATGCTCACATTTCCTTAACTGAAAAGTATCTTATTCAAATGAGTAAATTCAAATGAGTGAAAAAATACAATCTTATCTATAAAAATTTTTGAATAGTTTATGACAAGCCAATTGTTTTCTTAACCCCAGGTATCTTCTTTAATTTTTAATGTTTTGCTTTTTTAAATCAACTTTGAAATATAATTCACATACAATTAAAGTGCGCCAATTTCCAAAATACAATTCAATGTGTTTTCAAAAGTATGTCTTTATATAATAACACCATCACAACAAAGAAAGAACATTTCCATCACCCCAGAAAGTTCCTATGGCGCCTTTGTCATTTATCTCATATCCTGTTCGTGGCCCCAAGCACACACTGATCTATATCCTGATACCATAAATAGTTTTTCCTGTTTCAGAATTTCTTATTAAAATAATCAGCTGGCCGGGCGCGGTGGCTCAAGCCTGTAATCCTAGCTCTCTGGGAGGCCAAGGTGGGCGGATCCTTTGAGCTCAGGAGTTCGAGACCAGCCTGAGCAAGAGCGAGAACCCATCTCTACTATAAATAGAAAGAAATTAATTGGCCTACTAATATATATAGAAAAAATTAGCCGGGCATGGTGGCACATGCCTGTAGTCCCAGCTACTTGGGAGGCTGAGGCAGCAGGATTGCTTGAGCCCAGGAGTTTGAGGTTGCTGTGAGCGAGGCTGACGCCATGGCACTCACTCTAGCCTGGGCAATAAAGAGAGACTCTGTCTCAAAAAAAAATAAAAAATAAAAAATAAAAAAAAATAATCATATAGGATTTAGTCTTTTCTGTCTAGCTTCCTTTACTAAACAAAATGGTTTTAAGACCTATCGATGTCATTTCATGCATAAGCAGTTCATTTGTTTTCATTGCAAGGAGAATTTCATTACATGAATATACCAAAATTTGTTTAGCAATTTGCTTGCTGATAGATATTTGGGCTGTGTCCAGTTTTTTAACTAGTGAATGAAGTGCTATGAATTTTCATGTACATGTATTTGTGTAGATATAGATTTTATTCCTTCTGAGAATGAGGAATTGCTGAATCATATAATAAGTGTGTGGATAATATTATAAGACTTTGCCAAGGTGTATTTTGAAACAAGTATACTATTATGCATTCCTCACTCGTAACATATGAGCGTTCCAGTTGTTTCGCATCCTCACTGATGCTCTGGTAACTATGCAGTAGTATCTTACTGTGATTTTTATTTGCATCTCCTAAAAATTGTGATGTTTAGCAGCTTCTTGTCTACTTTTTAGCCATTTGTATGTTCTCTTTGGGAAAGCGTTCAAATCTTTTGCTTATTTTGTTCTTGTCTTATGATTGAATTTCAAAAATACTTCATATATTCAGATACAAACCCTAATTCAAACGCAAATCATTTACAAATATCTTCTCCAAGTCTACGGCTCACCTTTTCAATGTCTTAATGATGCCTTTCCAAGGGTACAATTTGCTTATACTGATAAAGTTCCATTTGTCAATTATTTTCTTTATGGTTTTGATTTGGCTGTCCAAAATTTAAAAAATTTACTTATCCCAAAGTTGTTAAAAGGGCCTGATTTTTCTTCAAGAATGTATATTTAGTTTTTATACTAAGGCCTATGATTCTTTTTTGTGTAATGTGTGGTAATTTCAAGGTTTATTTATTGTTAAGGTATCCAGTTTTTCATGCACAATTTGACTTTATGATTTTAACTGCATTCCCTAGCTTTTTATATGTCACATTTTCATTATCGTTCAATTCCAAATATTGTCTACTATACATTTTGGCTTCTTTTTTAAGTTATAGACTGTTTAAAAGTATATTACATAATTTTCAAGTATCTGAAGATTTTACAGATATCTATTAGTTATTTATTTCTGATTTAATTCCATTTTGGGCTGAGACTATTAAGTGTATGATTTCAGTAGTTCTGAATATACTTACATGTCTTATGACCTAACATATCAGTTGTTATGCATGCTTCATGTACATATGAAAATATTTATTCTATTATTTTATTGTGTTCTCTTTACATATATGACATATATTTGACATATGTAAGATCAAATATACATAAATATATGGATCAACATATAAATATATACAATATATATTGATCTATATATCAATATATACATTTATATATTTATAATATTTATATATTCATATATAAATTTAATCATGATGGTTGATGGTGTTAATTAGGTCTTCTGCACACCTACTTTTCTATTTTTTACATATGGTTCTTCCCTCCCCTCTCTTATTTTCCAGCCACCTTCTGAATTAATTTTCCCTTAGCATTTTATTTTATCGCCCCTATAAGCTTATTCGCCTTTTAATTTTTTTGAGTTTTTGTTCTAAGATTGACCATAATAACTTATCACATTCTAACGTGAAATAGTATACCACTTCACATATACTGTATGTCTTAAAATAGAATAGTCCAATTTCCCTTTTTTCTGTTGTACAGTTGTCACAACCTTTATTTTTATGAGTGTTACAATGTTATTATTTTCACTTTAAACATTCAATTATTTTTGAAAGAAATTGAAAAAAATCAACCATTTCCAGTGCCTTTCATTCATTCGTGTAAATCCTAGTGTTCATCTGATTATCATTTTTCTTCAACCTAAAGAACTTCCTTTGACATTACTTCAAGTGTGTCTCTGCTGAAAATGAATTTTCTCAGTTTTTGTTTAAAAAGTCTATTTTGACTTCTTATTTGACTAATATTTTCCTGGGCTAGGGATAGTTATATTTTTTCATTTCTTTCTCTATTTCAGAGATGTGATTTCATTATCTTTTACTTGTACTTTTTCTGATGAGCAGTCTGCAAGGTTTTTTGTCATGGTTCTATATGCAATGTTTCTTCATTTATGACTGCTTTAAAAAATTTCCTCTAGTTGCTGATTTTTAACACTATGAATATGTGTGACTTAGTATATGATTCTCTTAGTGTTTGTGCTGCTTGAAGTTCTTTGTGAAGCTCAGATTTACGGGCTTGTAAGTCTCACGAATTTGGAAAAATGTTGGCCACTAATTCTGTGCCTTTCTTACAATTATTCTTTGCTTAGCCTTGTGGGATTTCCTTCTACACAAAGACAAGTCCTCTTTGCTGGCTTTTGGAGCTCTCTATGTAGATCCAAATTTTCTAATATTCTTTCCCACAAATTCTACCTGACTACTATCTCTTAAATTCAGCAAGATCTCCAGATCTGTCTGGCTACTTCTCCCTGCAATACATTCCAGATACTTCCTCTTGTCAAAAGGCTAGGGCAATAGTAGAACTCCCCATATTTGTTTCTCTTCTATCAGGGATCACAATCATGTGTTGACTGTTATTGTTTGCATCAAAGAGATGTTTCAAATATTTTCTCCAGTTTTCTAGATGCTTACACTATGATGACCAGTCCTACATGGTTAAATCCTCTATCAGAAAAAGCCTTAATATTTGAAGACTATGGGGTGTAGATTTCCCCTTAAATCTTTTCTCCCCTCACTGATCTATGTTTTAAATATAAAATCTGTTTTATAATTCCATTTTGTTGTGAATTCCTCCCCTCCAAATGAAAAATAAACACAAAATACAATTTATAACCTTTCAACATTAACATTGCTGCTCTTGCTGTATGTTTAGGCTCAAAAATTATGGCTTACATTAAATATCCAAGCATTATTTTAAATATGAATAAGCTTGCCATCTAAAACTAATAATTTGCTCCAGTTCTATGAATAATCCACATGCTATGCTCCACCAATGATTTCCTTCTTTTCTTAAGCCAAAATGAAGGAGTACAAATTTAATTTAATGCTCTGTTCAGTCTAGACACACTCTATTGAATTCCACATTTAATTTTCGCAGAAGTAGTGCTGAAGCTTATGCTTTCATTAATTTACCAAACACTGTCTCAGAATCCATGACATGGTACTGCCTATATATTATTAAAGGGATACTAGAATGCCTGACTTCATCTGCAATGAGCAAACAGAATGAAGCATACATTCTTTCTTTTTGTATAAACTGAGTAGAGAAAAATGCACTTCATTTGACTACAAAAATGTAACTTTTAACTCTATCCAAAGGAAGCACTCACTAGAAATTTGCATCCTTTTTAGTGGGAGAACGATAGTGAGTCTCTAAACTATATCACTTCACAGAAGAGTGTCTTTAAATGGAGATACTCTGTCAGACCCTATCATTATCAAAAATCACTGGAGATTATCCTGTTGAAAATGGTCATATCATTTTTCATAGCTGTACATTCCAAAATCTAAGATTAAAACATAGTCATTTGAGCCAGGGTAGCGACAAAGGACTATCACCAATGTCAGTTGACAACTCTAGAATTTTCTTTCGTTCATCAAATGACTCCCTTGAGGAAAAAAAAAAGTCCTCTGTGCTTCTATTCTAACTGTATAAGCATGTTGTTTTTTAAACCAGCTACTATATTTTTAAAGAAAAATATAAATGCTACCTGAAATTTTTAAAATAACTCCATGTGACCACCTATTCAAAGTGCTTGAAAGATAATTACTGCATAAATAGAAATAATGACACTATATATCCAGCACCAATTTTCATTGGACAAAAATACTGACGATGAAAGGGCACTCATCCTTTTGCTGTTACCTGGTAAATCTACACCTAATGGT
This sequence comes from Mirza zaza, assembly GCA_008750895.1. Taxonomy (NCBI): domain Eukaryota; kingdom Metazoa; phylum Chordata; class Mammalia; order Primates; family Cheirogaleidae; genus Mirza; species Mirza zaza. The sequence continues at coordinate 8,975 of VSMD01053489.1, forward strand.
TTTGAGCTATTACAAATAGCTGCTCCAGGCTTCTCTCTTGGCCCCTTCTTATACTCATAACTAAGCTACTGCTCATCTGCAACTTGAGTTAAATCCATTTTGCTATAAAAGTAAACAAAATACATTCCCTTCTTTCCTGTACACATCCCAGAAAGGCTCCATATTGAACATGAGAAGATCATGTAAGTGTATTATAAAACAGACAAGGGAAATTTAAATCTAGATTCCAAATATCTGGGTTTCCAGAGTCCCTTCACAGATGGCGACCTCCTTGGCTGACTCTGTGACACTTGACATGGTGTCATAATTATCATCCCAGAGTAGAGTGTCTTTCTACTATGTTCCTATTTCTCTCTTGCAGACTAGCAGATATTTGTCTCCTTAGCTGCTATTGGATTCATGGATATAGACTCTCTACCTTAATAAACTGGAGGCTGAGATATAAAACAAAAATAACATTTTACTTAACTAATATTAGAATATTAATGACTAAGAGAACAAAAAACTAGTATTCTCTGACCAGTACACTGTCAACCTGAACATGCTTTCGAGAAACCAAAATATAAATTGAAGATTACTTGATGAGCGCAGAATCAGAGCAAGAAATGCAGAACATATAAAGCAAATGCTTAATGACTTCAGACAACCTAAAGCATCCCTTCCCTACAACAGGGTGATAACTAGTATAACTACACTCAGATAAGAGACATCATACCTTCTGATGAAAACATTCTCCTTCCTCAGTACCTCTTCGATGGGTTTTATATGTGTCTACATCCCTAACTTTGACTATTCTTCCATTGCTGGCAAATGCTTCTCCTGAATGACAAACACATTCACTCTTTAAATAGATCACTGCCTTCAAATTAGTTTAGTCTCAAGTCTAGCTTCGGCCTGAAAGCCATTATGTTTCTTAAAGGTGATTTTGAATCTCTCTCTTCTTATCCATTATACATTGATTATGTAATTTACACCTTGCAGAAAGCATCCGTAATTCCATGTCTGTGGAAGGAATTTGTCAGTAAGAGTTTATATTCAGTCTGAAGACAGAAGGAAACAACAAACTATTTACTTCTTAACCTTCCTATTGCTACCAAAGGTGTTTGATTTCTGCAACAGCAGCCTGTTATAAAATAGAGGTGTCATCTAGTTTCTTGGTGTTATACCTGTATCTCTTGCTTGATGCAGGCACCAGGCAACAAGGCATTATATCCAGAAACAATACTACACAGTCATTATCCATCTTTTAAACCTGAACTGATTGTGAAAAGAAGGAAGTAGATTTAACAATGAGTAAATATTCATACTCTAAACATTTTTTAAAGTTTCCTTTAGAGATTTTTAAATCTTTTTATGCCTACTAATGTTCATTCAGTTATTTCTTCAAAAGCACCATTTTGGTATTTGAAATAAAACTTTTAGTGTAGTGGAATGAACATGAACCCTCCAAAAATCTAAGTCAAGATTTTCCTTTGACCATTCACTATGTGCCTTGAAAAGTATCTGTCTCCCAGGCAGCTGAAATTTTTTCTTACTATTTAAATGGAGAAACTTTTACCAGATGGCACTTATATTAATTGTAGTTATTGACACTATGCAAAATGGAACTTAGAATGAAACCTACTGAAAACTTAAAAATAAGTAGGAATAAATAGTAGCAGTTTATAAAGACAAAATTTGTTACTTCACCTTCCCAATTCATCATCTATCTATTAATTCATTACTTCATTAAAATACATATTTAATTAGAATCTAGACAAATCTTTTTTATGGAATGTCCTTCTCCTACTGGCCAGTGGCCAATGCATGTATGTTGTTTCACATCTTTATTCCTTCCTAAAGCTGCCCCTGTAATGTTCCAGTCTTCGCCACGACTCCTCTCAGTTCTCATTCCCTTGCTACAGTCCTTTAGAATGACTAAATCAAAGTGTTAACAGGTAACTCTGTTTGGCATATGGATTAAAATTAAAATAAGGGTGGCATTTAATTTTTAAAAAATGTCTTATGCTAATAGTGAGTGTGGAAATAGACCCATAGATACATAGCCAATTGATTTTCAGCTACGTGGACAAAGGAATTCAATGCAGAAAGAATGCTTTCAGATACATGGTGCTTGAACAACTGCATAACTATATGAGAAATAGTAAGTGACTCTTAATTTTTACCACACATAATAAACAAAAATTATCCCCAGATGGATCATAGATCTGGATGTAAAAGCAAAACTGTAATATATATGTATATATATATTTTAAGAAAACATGAGATTTTTGCAACCTGCAGGTAACCAAAGATATTTTAGATATGACAAAGAAATCACAAATCATAAATGAAAAACATTGATAAAATGGTTCAAAATTTAAAACTTCAGTTCTTCTTTAAACATTGTTAAGAAAATAAAAGCTAAGCCACTAACCAGAAGAAAATATGCTACAGATATCAAAGGATTTTAATCCAGAATATAGAAAGAGCTCTTACACATCAAAAATAAGAACATAAACACCCTATAAGAATAAAACATTTCAATGACCCCTTTAAAAATAAGATAAAGTGGCCAAAAGGACATAAAAAAATGTTCAGTGCTACTAGTCATCAGAGAATTGCAAATGAAAACCACAATGAGCTATCTCTACATTTCCACTAGGAAAACTAAAATTTAAAAGACCTAAAAAAACCAAGTATTGGAGAGGATGGACAGCAACTAGAATTCTAATACCTTGCTGGCAGCAATGGAAAACAGTAAAACCACTTTGAAAAACAATTTGGCAGTGTTTCACAAAGTTAACCATTCTAGCTCTCAAGTATTTACCCAAAAGAGATAAAAACCTAACTCCATACAAAGGCTTGTACATAACTGTTCATAGCAGATTTATTCATATTAGCCAAAATTGGGAAACAAATCAAATGCCCATTGATGGGTGAATGTATAAACAATTTGTGTTCACCCATAGAATGGAACATTACTTAGCAGTGAAGAATAACAAACTACAGACACACATATGAATGAATCTCTAAAATATTTAAGATAAAGAAGTCAGACACAAAAAGTAAAGACTAGATGATTTCATCTTTATGGAACTATAAGAAAAACAACGTAATAAATTGCAACAGAGCATAGATCAACAGCTGTCCAAAGCCAAGGATTGGGGGTGGGGGATTAACCCCAAGAACATTGGCATGTTCTGTGCCATGATTGCAGTCATGGCAGTGTAGTGTGTCCCTTTGTCAAAGCTCTTAAAGTTTATACTAAAAATGAACGGTTTATTTTATGTACATTATACATAAAACAACTAATATTTAAAAAAATAATTTATCCCAACCAAAAAAAAACTGAATTTAAAAGCAAATCTAAGATGTAAAGGAAATATGTTGGAAACTAGACTAGCTTTCTTTTTCAGAATTTGTTGATCTTTGCCCTAAATTTCAAAATTTTCTTTGATTATTTGAGTAAATAATCAGATTCTATACTCTTTAAAGAAATACTGTCTGTTAATCAATTTAAGACCTTGCTGTTTGGCATGACTGAAAGCCCTCTGGAGACAAGTTAAAAAGTGATATATTTCACTGGTATATTTATCATTTAGTAAATATAAAATTTATTCCATAATTTTAGAATAAGGTTTTAGTCAAACATAAAATGTATTAGATAAATTGTTAAATTTTGACATATGTATGTGCTTACAGAGCTCCAACCAAATAACTGAAGTAAGAACAATAATTTAGACTGTTGAATCTTTGATTTAAGATAGAGCAATTCTGAATAAAGTAACAAGCTTCATTTTACATACTGCCAAAGGGGTTGTTTAAAGTACACTAGTAAAACTTTGGTCTATGATGTAATATACTCCATTTTTTAAAAATTATAATGCATGAGCTAGCTAGTCTCATAGCATTGATACAGTGAAATATTTATTAAATATAATGAACTACTGCATCAGCTTTCTATTGCTCTATAACAATAACTCCAAAATACAGTGTCTGAACACCACCACCGTTTTGTTCGTTCTCAATTCCACGGGTCAGCGTTTGGGCTGGGCTTAGATGGTAGATGTTCTACTGGTCTCTCCTGGGGTCATTCACCGTTATAATCACTCAGTAGCACAGTTGCAACTATTAATAGATGGTTTCAAATGGCCTCAGTCATTATCTAGCAATTGGTGCTGATGTTCGGTTGGACCGCTCTCTCCCAGGGTCTCTCAACATTCTCGCATGCTGGTGGCGGCGTTCCACAAGAACGACAGCGGAAGCTGCAAGCTCTTCTGAGACTTCGGCTCGGAATTTCCACGTCACTTCTGCTCTAATCTATTTTTGCCTTGGAGAATGGGGCTGTACTGTCTAATGTAGGAAGAAGAGGAGTTAGGGATGTCGGTCGAAGCCTTCCTGCACCTAGTTAACTTGAGAGAAGTACAACAGGTGGAACTTCACACACATACATACGCCGCACACGCACACGCACAGAGCCACACATGCGGGATCCAGTCTGTCCCTGGGTCGTCTGGTTGGGGGAAGGGAGAGTTAGGTCGTAAAGACTACAATCTGCACCTGCGCCCCGCACCCACTTGGGTACGAGCGCCAACTACAGCCACAAGATGAAGGCGCACAGCCAAGCATCGACTTTAGCATTAATAACAAAACTTTTCTAATTTTTCATTATCAAAATAAAATTGTGAACATTTAAAAACAACGTAATGAAAACATATGTGTCTATGCTACCTATTCTGATTTGCACTACAAGTAAGGCTGCCTGTAAAGTAAAACAAGCTCTCGGTGCTCTCAAGCTTTCCTCATCACACAAGAGCAAAACAGCCTCCGCTTCAATGCGCAGCGCGGACCGCCGTGTGGACTCCTCTTTAAAATCAAAAGTATAAACTGGAAAACTACAAGAGCAATGAGAGAATTACTAACACAACAGGATAAGAATTGACATATAAATGTAATAGCTTCACTTAATGAAATCAACAATGAATTTGAATATAAAGTTATAGCTAGAGAGAAAGCCCTCAATTGTTATGCTAAATTAAAAGGTAGTCAAGTGAACCTTAAAGTTTTAAAGAATTATACAAGTATTACGTAAAGAAAACATCAAGACAGTCTGAAGGGCATATATGGTCTTAGATGCTGCCGTTTGTGAAAAATTAATCAAATACCAACTAATAGCTTTCTTAAAAAATTAAACAAGATCTAATTCTATTCTAATATTTCTTAGAAATAATAGACGATTCTAAAGTTCCTATGGAAAAAGAGAGAATATCCAGAACAGTCTCTGAAAAGGAAGTGCACCGGGGGAGAGACGCGCTGCAGATTGGAACGCGCACACCCTGCGTCGCGCCAACGGCTGGCAGCGGGCTCGCCCAGGAGACAGGCCAGCGGAGCAGAGGAAAAGCACAGGGATAGAGTGAAACATGTGTAGCATAATCATATTTAATGTAGGGATTTCAATCATTGGAGAAACTTTAAATTTTTCAGTATATAGTACTGAGATACCAGGTAGCCATTTTGTAAAAACAAAGCTAGATACAAGTCTCACACAGTTCACCAGGAAAAAATTTACATCAATATTAACAAAGAGTTAACTATAAAAATTAAATGATAAATGTAGTAATAGTTAAAATGGGAGAATTTCTTTATAACTGAAAAGTGAACCTACCATCATTCCCTAACCTTATATTAAACAATATAGATGGATATAATTTACTCTATCTGTACTAAACAATATTGGGCCCAGGCAAAAATATCTTGGCTTCTTTCTCCAGGAAATAAGGGCTCCTGAAAGATAAGACTGTGACCTACTAATCAAGACTGACAGCTTGTTTACCGAAGCTCACTTCAAGATCTTCATTTTGCTAGACTCATCAATGCAAAGCAATTTTGTCACATACTTTGCCCAATCTCGGACAACACTCCTCTTGTATGAACCACCCTAAATTCACCCCGTCAGGCCCTAAACCTATAAATTACTTTGCCCTAATTTCCTCAATTTGAGATTTTGCTTAACTCTGTCAAGTTGGTGTTCTCCCTTACTGCATTAACTGAACTAATGAGCTTAACTATACTTGATTAACAGATTTTTTTCCTAGTTGTCATTTGAAGAGTCAACATTCAATATGCCTTAAAATCCAGAAGTACAAAAGATTGATAAATCCACAAAAGTAAATGAAAAACTCCTACATGACAAAACACCTTAAGAAAATTTAAAACACTGAACACAAAATGGAAATATATTTGTGGCAAAAGATTAAGTTCCCTAACATGTAAAATGAGCTTATAAATGAGAAGAAGAAAAAAAGAATTAAAAAGCCAGTAGAAGAATATGAAGAATGTATAAAGAACACCAATAGTTTTCCAGAAAAAAAAAATACAAATGTTTTTTAAACATGTAAGAATACCCAGCTTCACTCACATAAGGAATGTACAAACAAGCTGAGACTATCACAAGGAATTGTTTTTAGATAAAAGGAACACATGAGTAGGGTGAGAATAAAAGTAACTGGAAATTAGAAGCTTAGGTTCTAGTTTAAAATTGTTCAGGGCCTGGATAATAATCACAGTATTCATGTGTGTGTTCATCAATGTATTTGTTATTATAATACATTGTAACAAGATAATAGTATGAAACAGAAACCAAAAGTTAAACCTTGAAAACTGCAGGAGTTAGGGGCACTGACACCCTCCTAGCCCCATGCAGTCAAAAAGACACATGCAACTTTTGACTTCCCCCAAACTTAAGTACTAATAACTTATAATTGAGCAGAAGCCTTACTGATAACATAAACAGTTGATTTTTAACATTCATTTTGTGTGTTGTATGTATTATATACTGTATGCTTACAATAAACTAAACATTATTGAGAAAATTATAAGGAAGAAAAATATATTTACTATTCATTAAGAGAAGCAGATCATCATAAAGGCTTTCGTCCTCATCATCTTCATGCTGAGTAGGCTGAGGAGGAGGAAGAAGAGGGGTTGATCTTGCTGTTTCAGGTTGGCAGAAGTGGAAGAAAATCCACATATAAGTGGATGCACACAGTTCAAACCTATGTTGTTCAAGAGTCAGTTGTACCTTGAGTTGGTTTTCAGCAGGAAGCAAGGCAAACAGTAAGAGATAAAGGTAGATGTATGGCTGTAATGAGAAATCTCAGTGGTGTGAATGCTCTGAGGCCAACTTAAGAAAAAGCAAATTAACATGTAATCATGAGAAACAGTGTGCCCACCCCAACTACATACACACACATCCTCTTGCTTCCCACGCACTTGCCCGTTCAAATGCATAAGAGAATTTGGATTCATCTAAAGATGGAAAGGAATGTCAAACCACACAGGAAAGACAGAAGAGTTGGTGAGAGCACTCTTTGGAATGTATTTATACTGAATGATTAAAATTTCATTAAAGTTTGCATTCAGAAGAAAAAGATACGATAAAGCTTGAAGAACAGAAACCATCCAGTACCCTGCAGAACGTTTCACCTCATTCTCCTAGGCTATGCCTAAGGCAAAATCTCCCAGAATATTCTGGGTTGACAGTTTATAGGAAAAGACCAGTCTCCACGCTAGTTCCTTTCTGCAGTAATCTCTTGGAAGTCCTGGGTTTCTTCATCCCTTCAACTCTTATATACCCATACATCTTCCTTCAAACCTAGAATTGATTCTTTATAGTTTGCATGACTTCCACTTTTCTACTAATCTCCCTGCTTGTGTTTACTCAGTCCACTGGACCTTCTTGTCTTCCATTTTTCCTGCGAAATTTCTACTCATCCTCCTTGGATTCCCTCTACCATAAAGTCACTCTTCCTCTGGTCTCTGCCTACACTTTTCATAGTATGTATGCTACAGACTGTTTTATAATTAAATGTGAACCTTTCTGTTTTCCTTATTTACTGAGAGTATTTCCCATCTTTGTATGTTCTCCTCCTAGCAAAGGGTTAGGCACCTAGAAAATAATACATTCTGGGTGAGGAAATGAATAAATGAGTGACAAAATAAACTATAAAAGCTATAAAATAATTCCATACCCTATATAACAACAAGCAACATAACAGAGCAACATACTTTTAATGAAAGGAAAAGTAGATGTATAAAAATTTGCAGAAAAACTCAAGAAGGGGAGGAGCAAGGTGGCCAAATAGCAATTGTCCCTCTGTAAGGACAACAAATTCAACAGCTATCGATGCAATAAAGTGCCTTTTGAAGAAACAAAAATCAGGTGAGCAACCACAGTGCCTGGTTTTAACATTATATCAAGAAAGAGGCACTCAAGTGAGCAGGAAAGGTATTTTGCGTTGCCTGTGCCACCTCTCCCCATCGCCAGCAGTGCCGTGCCAATGCTCCAGTGGAGAGAGAACCTGTGTGTCCAGGACAGGGAAAGTGAAGTGATTGTGGGACTTTGCATTGAAATGCAGGGCCACCTTGTCACAGGGGGACACAGGACCATGCAGAATTCTGCTGGTGGCCATGGAAGAAACATTTAGAACAGCCTGGCCAGAGGGAAATCCTCTACCCTAAAACCTGAGTTCCAGCTAACTCTAATACTGGCTAAGAAAAAGCAGCCTGCAGCTTAGAATAACTCATAAGGCAGTCAGGCCACAAAGGGTGCAATTGTCCCTGGGCAATTCCTGCAGCTGTGTTGGCTCAGAGCCAGTGGACTTGTGATGCAAGTGACCCAGTGAGAGACCAGCAGTGGCAGTCTAGCCAGTGCTTGTGTCACCCCTCCCCCAACTACAGGCAGTGCTGCTGAGGGAGAGTCTTATTGCACTTGGGGAAAGGAAAAAGAAGAGTTTAGAGGACTTAGTTTTGCAACTTGGGAGCCAGCCCAGCCACAGTAAAATAAAGTACAAAGCTGACTCCTAAAGCCCTTGATTCCAGGCCTCAGTCCTGTATTGCATTTCTAGTCTCACCCTTGACCAGAAGAAAATATGCTGCTCTGAAGAGAAGGACTCAGTCCTGGCAGGACTTACCACCTGTCTAAAGAGCCCTTAGGCTTTGAATAAACGTCAGAAATAGAAAGGCAGCAGTCACCACAGGCTTTGGATGAGACTGGGCTGTCTTCAGGTATGACCTGATGCTGGAAGAATGCCCACAAGGGAATGCCCACATCATTCCTTCCCCAATTCCAGCAGCCTAGCACAGAGAGTGAGGGAAGAGAGTGAGAGACTTTGCCTGGTGATCCAGGGAATTCTCTTGTATCTTACCCAAGTCCACTGAGGTGGTACTACTAGGAGTCTGCAAGAGTCACAGCATTACTGGACTTGGGGCACCCACAGTGCTGATATGGCTACAGTGACCAAATGCTTAGATTACACCCCTTGATTTTCTTTGGATATCTGTAAAGACTTCTCAAGAAAGATGCATTCAAACAAGCCCAAACTACTATATTAGAATAAATACCTTACTCGTCAATGCCTAAACACTAAGAAACATCCAAAGCATCAAGAATATCCAGAAAAACATTACTTCACTGAAAAAACTAAATAAGATACCACTGACCAATCCTGTAGTGATGGAGACATGTGACCTTTCAGACAATTCAAAAGAGCTGTCTTGAAGAAGCTCAATTAACTTCAAGAAAACACAGAGAAAAAATTAAGAAGCCTATCAGAGAAACTTAACAAAGACATTGAAACAATTTTCTAAAATCAACCAGAAATTCCGGAGCTGAAAACTTCAACTGAAAAACTGAAAAATGCATCCGAGTCTCTCAAGAACAGATTGACCAAGCAGATGAAAGAATTAGTAAGCTCCAAGACAGGCTATTTGAAAATACTCAGCAGAAAAGAAAAAATAATAAAAAAAAAAAAGAAGCATGCCTACAAGATCTAGAAAATCAACATGTTTATAAACCATTTATATCTTGAGTGGGAATACTAAGTATAAACTTATCAAAAGTAATAACTATAACAGGTTTTTGACAGATAGATAATATAAAAAGATATAAATGGAAACAACAAAACTTAAAAAATGAGATGGGAATGTAGTTAAAGTGTAGAATTTCTTTTAGATTTCTCTTTACTTGATTATTTATAGGCAGAATTAAGTTTTCATATGTTTAAAATAATTGATTATAAAATGTTTCTTGCAAGCCTATGGTAACTTCAAATCAAAAAACCTACAACAGATACAAAAATAAATCAATAAAAAGTAAGAAATTAAAACACACTCCTGGAGAAAAATCACTTTTAATAAAGGAAGACAGGAAGTAAGGAAAGAAGAAAGAATATGAAAAGCCAGAATCAAATAACAATGTGGGAATAATAAGTCTTTGTCTATCAATAATAATATTTAATGCAAATGGTATAAACTCTCTCTCTCCAATCAAAAACATAGAGTAATTGAGTGGATAAAAAAATAACATGACTTAACTATATGTTGTCTACAAGAAACACACTTCACCTATAAAGACATATATAAACTGAATATAAAGGAATGTAAAAAGATATTCCATGTAAATGGAAACCAAGAGAGTAGGAATACCTATACTTCTATTAGATAAAACAGATTTCAAGACAAAAACTGTAAAAAGAGACAAAGAAGGACGCTGTATTATTATAAAGCAGTAAATTCAGCAAGGGGATATAACAATTCTAAATACATATGCACCCAACACTAGAGGACACAAATATATAAAGCAAATATTATCAGAGCTAAAGAGAGAGACCTCAATGCAATTATCACTGGAGACTTCAACACTCCACTTTCAGCATGGGACAAATAATCCAGACATAAAATCAACAAGGAAACATTGGACTTAATCTGCACTACAAACCAAATGGACCTTGTAAAAACTTATAGAATGTTTCATCCAACAGATGCAGAATATATGTTCTCCTCAGCTCATGGATAGGCCATGTGTTAGGGCACAAAACAAGTCTTAAAAAACTAAAAAAAAATTAAAATCATATCAAGTATTTTCTCTGACCACAGTGGAATAAAACTAGAAATCAGTAATAAGAGGAACATTGGAAACTATAAAAATATGTGGAAATTAAATAATATGATCCTGTATGACAAATGGGTCAATGAAGAGATTAAAAAGGAAATTTAAAATTTTCTCAAAACAAATGAAAATTAAAACACAATATATCAAAGCCTATGGAATACAGCAAAAAGCAGTACTAAAAGGAAAGCTTATAGAAATATGTTCCTACATCAAAAAAGTAGAAAAGCTTCAAATAAACAACCTAATGGTGCATCTTAGAGAACTAGAAAAACAAGAGCAAACCAAACCCAAAACTAGTAGACGAATAAAGATCGAAGCAGAAGTAAATTAAATTGAAACCAAGAAAACAATACAAAAGATCAACAAAATGAAGTTGATGTTTTTAATAAACAAAATTCATAAACCTTTAGCCAGACTAATAAAAAAAGAGAGAAGACCCATATAAATAAAATCAGAGATGAAAAAGGAAACATTATAACAGATATTGAAGAAATTCAAAAGATACAGACTATTATGAGTAACTGTATGTCAATACATTGAAAAACCTAGAAGAAATGCATAAAATCCTAGACACATACAGCCTATCAAGATTTAAATAGGAAGAAATGTAAAACCCAAATAAACCAATAACAAGTAATAAGACAGAAGCAGTAATAAAAAGCTTCCCATCAAAGAAAAGCCCGAGACCTGATGCCTTCACTGCCGAATTCTGCCAAGTATTCAAAGAAGAACTAATACCAATCCTACTTAAACTATTCCAAAAAATTAAGGAGGAGGAAATACTCCGAAACTCATTCTATGAGGCCTATATCACTCTGATATCAATACCAGAAAAAGACACAACAAAAAAAGAATACTATAGGCCAATATCTCTGATGGTCACAGATGTAAAATTTTTCAACAAAATAATAGTAAACCAAATTCAATAACATATTAATGAAATTATTCATCTGGATCAAGTGGGATTCACCCCAGGATGCAAGGATAGTTCAACATACACAAAAAAATCAATGTGATACATCATATCAACATAAGAAAGGACAAAAAATATGATCACTTTAACTGATACTGAAAAAGCACTAGATAATCTTCAACACTCCTCCATGACAAAATCTCTTTAAAAACTAGGTAATGAAGAAACACATCTCAACAAAATAAAAGCTATATATGACAAATACACAGCTTGTATCATACTGAATAAGGAGAAATTGAAAGATTTTCCTTAAAGATCTGGAATAAGACAAAGATGCTCACTTTGGCCACTGTTATTCAACATAGTACTGGAAGTTCTTGCTAAAGCAATTGGATAAGAGAAAGAAAGAAAGGGTATTCCAATTTGATAGGAAGAAGTCAAATTATCTTTGTTTGCAGATGACAAGATCTTCTATTAGGAGAAAACTAAAGACTCCATCAGAAACTATTAGAACTGATAAATTCAGTAAAGTTACTGGATACAAAATCAACACATAAAATTCAATAGCCTTTCTATATACCAATAGCAAACAATCTGAAAAATAAACTTGTAAAGTAATCTCATTTACAATAGCTACAAATAAAATAAAATACCTAGGAATAAAATTAACCAAAGAAGTAAAAGATCTCTGTGATGAAAACTATAAAAGATTAATGAAAAAAATTGAAGATGACACAGAAAATGGAAAGATATTCCATGCTCATGGATTAGAAGAATCAATATTGTAAAAATGTCCATACTACCAAAAGCAGTTTACAGATTCAATGCAATATCCATCAAAATATCAATGATATTCTTCAAAGAAATATAAAAAAAAACTAAAATTTATATGGAGCCACAAAAGACCCAGAATAGCCAAAGCTATCTTGAGCAAAAAGAACAAAACTCAAGGAATCGCATTACCTGACTTCAAATTATACTACAAAGCTGTTGTAACCAAAACAGCATGATACTGGCATAATAACAGACACATAGACCAATGGAACAGAATAAAGAACCCACAAGTAAATCTACACATCTATAGTGAACTTATCTTTGACAAAATTGCCAAGAATATACATTGGAGAAAGGAAAGTTTCTTTGATAAATGGCACTTGGAATACTGGATATCCATATGCAGAAGAATGAAACTAGACCCTTCTTTCTTACCATATACAAAAATCAAATCACAATGGATTAAAGATTTAAATCTAAGACCTGAAACTATAAAACTACTGAAAGAAAACATAAAATAAATGTTTTAGGACATTGGTCATGGCAAGGGCTTCTTCAGTAATATACCCAAACCACAGACAACAAAAGCAAAATAGGACAAATGGGATTACATCAAGCTAAAAAGCTTCTGCAAAGCAAAGGAATAAATCAACAAAGGGAAGAGACAACCCATAAAATGGTAGAAAATATTTGTATACTCCCTGACAAAAGATTAATTAGTAGAATATATAAGGATCTCCCACAACTCAATAGGAAAAATATGAATAACCTGATTAAAAAAATGGGGAAAAGATCTAAATAGACATCTCTCAAAAGAAGATATATAAATGGCCAACAGATATATGAAAAATGCTCAATATCTTTAGTCATCAGAGAAATGCAAATAAAAACTACAATGAGGTATCCTTTCACCCCAGTTAAAACGGCTTATATCAAAAAGACAATAATGAATGTTGGCAAGGATGCGGAGAAAGGGGAACCCTCACACACTATCAATGGGAATGTAAATTACTACAACCAATGGAGAACATTATGAAGGTTCCTCAAAAAACTAAAATTGGAACCACCATATGACCCAACAATCCCACTACTATTAATAGGTACATATCTCAAAGAAAGGAAACCAGCATATCAAAAAGGTATTTGCACTCACATGTTTATGGCAGTACTACTCATAACAGCCAAGATTTGTAATCAACCTAAGTATCTATCAATGCATGAATGGATAAAGAAATTGTAGTACATATGCAAAATGGAATATTATATGGCCAAAAACAAATGAGATCCTGCCATTTGCAACATGAATGGACCTGGCAAACCTTATGTTAAGCGAAATAAGCCAAGCACAGAAGTACAAATCTCATATGTTCTCACTAATATGTGAGAGCTAAGTATTAAAACAATTGATCTCATGCAGACAGAGAGTAGAATGATTGCTACCAGAGTCTGGGAAGGGCAGCGGGGATGCTTAATGGATGTAAAAATATAGATAGATAGAATGAACAATATCTGATAGCACAACAAAGTGACTATAATCAACAATAAGTTAGGGTGTACTTTAAAATAACTAAAAAAGAGAAATTGGAATGTCCCCAACTCAAAGAAATGATAAATACTTGAGGTGATAGATACCCCAATTACCCTGATTTGATTAACATATATTATATGCCTGTATCAAAACATCACATGTACTCTAAAAATATACAACTTTTATGAACCATAACATGAAAAGTAAATAAAAATATATTAACATCAATTTATGTTTGATATACTTCAATATAAAAATAATTTAAATTTTTATATAATTAGATTTAAATGCATATAATAGTTTTAGATACCATCACTTAAATTTCTAAGCCTCAACTGAATGAAAAATAAATTTATCTAAAATATTTCAATCCCTCAAGGCTCTGGACACTGATGTTTCACTGAGGAAATTAACCATAAAATCTATATTTAACTGCTTATATTTGTATTGCATATATAGAACATCACAAGTAGTAAATCTATAAAAGTACCATAAAACATTAACATAACATGTTCTTTATTATAGACCAAATCTCTTTTTTATTTCTAAAATGTTCAAGGAATCTGTACTATGATTCACTAACTCATTATAAACAATTCTTTAGTAACAGAAGTCACTAAATAATGAATCTACTTTCTTTCCTTAAATTTTACAAACTTAAGACGGCCTAAGGCTATTTAATATTAACATAAACTCTTCTATTTCATTTTGAAGTTTATTGAAATCATGTCACAAATTAATATTTTTAATAGCTCACTGTTATTCTTTTAAAAAGCTAGGATGATGGAATGATACAGGAATATTGATTTAGAATAACTTATCATCTAATAAGAAAACTAAAATGTCTCAAGGTAATAAATAATTTTAAAATATTGACTACTATCAACAGATTCACAATAAACAGATTTTAATGAAACAGTATGTTCTCAAAATGCCTAAAGGCTAATAAAGTCAGCTGCTAGAACAAAAAATAAATCTGTATTGAAGAGAGCAAAAACATACAATTAGGTATGAATTTAAAAATAATTAGAGATTATATATCTATTGTATTAAATTAATATATAATAGTTTTCAGGGGATAGAACATCCCATGACATTTGGGGTATTTTAATTTCCTAAAATATGAAAGAAATGAGAGGGCATCTAAGGTTTAGGAGCTATATTATGCTTTCTTTCTTTTTTCTTTAATTTTTTTATTTCAGCGGATTATGGAGGTACAAATGTTTCAGTTACATACATTGCCTTTGCCCCACCCGAGTCAGAGCTTCAAGCGTGTCCATGCCCCAGATGGTGTGCACTATACCCATTAGGTGTGTATATACCCATCCCCTCCTCCGCCCTCCCGCCTGCCTGACACCCGCTGAATGTTACTACTCTATGTGCACTTAAGAGTTGATCAGTTAGTACTAATTTGCTGGTGAGTACATGTGGTGCTTATTTTTCCATTCTTGAGATACTTCACTTAGTAGAATGGGTTCCAGCTCTATCTAGGATAATATAAGAGGTGCTAGATCACCATTGTTTCTTAGAGCTGAATAGTACTCCATAGTATACATATACCACATTTTATTAATCCACTCATGTATTGATGGGCACTTGGGTTGTTTCTACATCTTTGCAATTGTGAATTGTGCTGCTATAAACATTCGAGTGCAGATATCTTTTTTATAGAATGTCTTTTGTTCTTTTGGGTAGACGCCCAGTGATGGGACTGCTGGATCAAATGGTAGATCTACTTGTATCTCTTAGAGGTATCTCCATATTGCTTTCCACAGAGGTTGTACTCATTTGCAGTCTTAATTCTATCATTTAGCAAATATCACAATACTTCGTTTTAATACAACTACTTCATTGAACTTTTTTATACATTACCTTATGAATTTTAAGGTAGAGAAAATGTCAGATTGGTAGAATTCTAAGATTTTTTAAAAACTGAAGAATTCATTCAATACTTCACATGAACATATACGTTTTGAAATTTAAAGTGGCACTGGTTTTTCAAAGAAAATTTTGTTTAAAAATATGTACTACTACTTCATTCCAATGTCATAAGTAAATCCACGAATTTTTAATGTACCTTTGAAAGATCCAAGAGGGAAGGCTGAAGCTCCTATAGTCATGTTTACCCTTAAAACCCAATTCACATACCCTCTCTCTTATACATCTCATTTTCTCTTACTTTCTGGGAATTTTTTTCTTTCTTTTTTTCCTAAGGGTTTCTCTGAAACTCATTTGTGCAGCTCAGAATTATTGGAGTATCAGTTACTTACAGAAATCATTTTTCTGTGGCCTTTCATGTTGTCTTTCAACTAAGGACTTAGGAAGAACAGAGGGAGAATAGCAGGAATGAAGGGGCAGCTTTGACAATTATCAAGATACCAAGAACTCATTACCACAAAGGATCCAGTCAGAGTCATGTTAGCCTATGTTAAAGAGTAACAGGAAAGAAAGGAATCCAGTTCTCTTCCTCTATATTCCTATTTGTGATTTCTGAGAACTTTCGATATATTGCATATGAAAAAATTTTGCATCATAACTAATTATTTTCTTTAAAAAATATATCAAGTTATATCTATGATAACATAAGAATAGAATGCTAGTGTCAAATCTTCTGGTTTCCCTCCATATATGCATTATTTATTCCAAATAGTAAAAGTAGTATCTGAGTGCAAAATTTTAAGGTTATTGACAACAGAAATCATGTTTTTTATGTAATTGCAATTTTCTTAATCCACATGATACCTTCATCAATGTTTGACACATTCTGACCTTAAGACATATGTAAGTATGCACATATGTATGAATATCATAAGAAAAATTATATGAATTCTAGATAATTCCCATTGTGTTTAAGAAAGAAAAGAATGTTATAAAGACAGAAAAAAATAAATAAATAAATCTAGCATTCCCATAAAAAATAAATAAATAAAACAAAACCCACATTTAGACAAAAAGGATTAATATTCCAAAATATTAATCATATTTGTCTTTTAGTGGTTGGTGATTTGTATGATTAAATTTTTTTATATTTTCAAAAAGAAAGAAAGAGGCTAGTATGCAGGAAAGTGAAGCCTGAAGCCCACCCATAGGTAGGAGCAGCTTCATGGGGATGTGCTGGCCCAGCCACACAGGACCCCACGCTCGGTTTAATGCTCTGCTGCTGTTACTACCTGAAGTCCTCAAGTATTTTGAATAAACAGCCCTTGTTCATTTTGAATTGGGCCCAGGAAATTATGTAGCTGGTCCTGGTACCAGGGGAAGTCCGGAGGAGACAGGAAGAGGAGGTAAAAGAAAAACTGACCTTTTTGATCCCAGGGCATTGTGAGCAGAAGAGACAGAGGCGGAAAGGTATGCGGATTTCAAGTCTTCTTCGGTCCAGAAAGGAGGAGGATATTATCTGATTTGAGAGAAACACCAAAGGTGGGGTCCTTTTGTTAACATTTTGGATTCTGAAAAGAGAATTCAATCTTCCCCTCCCACCCTACCCTCCAACTTGAAAACAGAAATAATAAAGCCATCTGAAAGGGACTTTAAAACAAAAACATACTTTTTATTTAAAGAAATATAGTACAGTAGGATTATCAATTTACTTACACCGTGCTCAGGTGAACAGAGAAAATGTAGTTTAAGGAAATTTTCTATTCACTGATTTAATTTTCGACCAACATACATAAAGAAGTGCAAGGAAAAAACATAAATTTTAAGTCAAACCCAGTAAATGTGGTCCAGTGCAATAATTGAGATAGTGCCTTTAAGTTTAATTTTCAGTCTTTTGATTTAAACATGCCCAGTTCCTCACATTTCCACCTATATCCCTTTTGCTCTCCAAGGTGGTGAATGGGCGGAGCAAACATGGCTCTGTGGTGGCAGAGGCAGGGAGTCTCCCATCTCCACTGGGCCCTGGGGTGGGCTTTGTGTCTTCATTGATCTCTGCACTGTGCTGCTACCAGTTGCACATCTCTGAAGCTGTGTAAGCTGCCATCAGACTCTCCGAGTTTGGTCAAAGTCAGTTTTGCCCCACTGCTCTTGACCCCTCTATGGCTCTTCCACATTCTCTAAGCTGCCTGGGTTGGGGTTTCCACCCATAGCCTCTGCAGCAGATTGTCTCATTCTTGCTAGGATGGGCCCCCTGGGAGGCCCACTGACTCCTAGCTCAACTGCCTTCTAGATACACTCAAGGCTGGTGACCAATTTAGGACACCTTGAGGGCTTCATGCCTTCTGCTCCTCTTGCCACTGTTGGGTTTAGTTTCCTTTGTCATTTCTGGCATCAGGACATTCCTCTTTTTTACTATAAAGCCCTTCTTGAAATAATTTTTTTCTTCCTTCTATTCAACATTTCTATGTGCTCAGAGAGATGTTCTATCTGCCATCTTGTCTGGAAGTCCTGGAATCTTATTTTTGCTAATTTGCTTTAAAGTCATCTTTTCTAGGGATAAAGAAAGGTAAGTATTTCAGTTTATCTTCTAAGTAAGCACAATCTGAATTAACAAAGTTTTGATATGTATTTTACTTTTTTTTGGTCATCTAGAATACAAGGACCTTTTTCTCAGTGCAATGACATTTCCCATTCGTCTCATTTATTATCAATATAAATCCTCAAAAGCAATTAGACTCAGGGAGAGGCTGTTGTATGTAATGGGCATACCATGATACAAATAAAATTATTCCTGCTAGTCATTAAGTAAGCAACTATGGGAGCATTTACTATTATAAGGCATCCAGAAGAGGCAAATGCCTTGTCTTTATGGATCATATAAACTACTTAGAGAAATAAGGTTGCATGAAATATTTAAATAACCTTACGAGTCTTCAATTTAGCAAATGTCTGGGCCAGTGCCACTAAAACCACCTATCATAAACTTGGAAAAGGAGAGATTACTGTCAACTGGGGTGTTCAGTAGAGCCCTTAGGGGAAAAGCTTGTCTTGAGTTGAAATTTTAGGAATAAACTGGGGTTTAGAAAGCTCAGAAAAGGAGCACTGTTGCATTCTCCTGTTAATTTAGCACTGTCATGGATGCTGCCTTCTTCAGCTTCTTTTCCAATTAGAAATAATGTTTATTGGATATTTTCTGGTGACAAATGTAATACTGGTTTACTGTGGAAAACATGAGAAAGTATAAAGGAGAAGATGAAGTACCATTCATAAATTTTATTAAGACTTTACAATCCCAACTAATAACATTTTGACTTTATAAATTCAGTCTTTTCTATGCATATTATGTTTTATAAAAGTAAAAGTTGTAATCATATTGAACTTATATCTTTTAATCTGCTTTTTTCATTTATTATCATGAGAATTTTCTTTTGCAAATAAAATTTCTCTAAATCATGAAAAACAAAGAAAGTAGATACTGGTAGTCAGTGAGTTCTTTGCTAGCACAGTGGGGTGAACAGACTAGGGATATATGATTAAAGAAATGAGAAAGAGTTAAATTTCTCTGACTTCAAAAGGGAGATAGAGACTTAAAAAGAATATCTGTTGGGAGTTGGTTGAAATGAGGAATGAGATCCAGGAAAATTTAGGAAAAACAAGGTATCTAATGAAGATTTCATAAAGTTCCTTGTTGTTTAGCCAGTGACATATATTTTCTCCTCTCTTACCCTAAGAAATATTCATAAAAATCTCCACTACTCAACTGTGTTTGAGGAATAAATTTACAAGAGGAAGGAAAGGACATGGGATATAGGTTGTGCTTCATGAATGGAAAACATAGGCTGCAAGCAAAGACTGCCAATGTATTTTGAGTTTTATTTAATGCTGTATTCCCTGCACAGCATTTCTTCAAAGTGCATGTCTTGATTCTACTTGACATCTACAATGACAAAACAAACAAAACTCTACACCTCCAAAAATGACAAGTATTTTGGTGAAACGCTCTAATGAAAAAAAAATTGGTTATATTTAGGCAAAATCCAACTGCTTGTAGCTACCTCTTAGTTTATCCTCTGCAATTAAAGAGAAACAATATGCTTCATCTTTTCAAAAATACAGTAAGGCAATTACTATGGTCCTCAAGTCTTTGTAATTCAAAAAATGGTTTTAAGTTTTTCATAGTTTTGAACAGTATTTCCAGAACATGAGCTCTTGACAAAGACCATGAGAAAAGTGTAAAATCATTTTATTAATTAGATAAGTAAGGGACTGTGAAAAATGGTGGAACAGGGTTGACCTCTTGGCTCGCGGCTCTCGGGGTGAGAGGTGAAGAGGGCAGACAGCCACACGCAGGCCATCTGCACCTGCTCTGGAGCAGTTTCCCAAGACTGCAGAGAGACACCGGGATACGGAAACCGTAGAAAATAATCAAAGGTGAACCGAAATTCTTCCACAAAACCCGGGGAGTCGGAAGTATAGTGAGGAGGGGTGTGCCCCGTGTTTGCCGCCGTGGGCTGGCAGGAGGAGGCACCCCTCCCCCCACACAGGGAGACAATCCCCTCCCCACCGACCCCACGCCCATGCAGGCAGGGAACCGCCTGAAGGTGGCAGGAGGTGACAGGGGTGGGGTGGGCAGACGAGCGGTGTGGAGGGGAGTCTGGAGGAGGCAGCGTTTTGAATTCTCCGCAGCGCCCCTCGGAAGCAGTGGCAGGTGCCAGAAGGGTCTGACCCAGCAGCTGCTCCCCAGCCCCGCCGCCCCGCCCTGCTTGGAGACGCTGCGAGGGCCACACTGGAGGCGTTTTTCTCAGGTATCCCCCCTACCCTAAACCGGCCGAACTGTTCGGGCTTCTGGAGAAGGCAGCTTCCTGAGCTCCCAGTGCCCGCTGAAGCGGCAGTGGGTGGGGAAAAAGACCGAACCCTGCAGCCGCTTCCCAGCCCCGCCACCCCGTCGTGGCTTGGAGACTCCGCAGAGAGCCCCTCGGGAGGCATTTTTTGGGCATCCCCACTACCCTAGGCCGGCCGAACTGTTCGTGCTTCTGGAGAAGGCAGCTTCCTGAACACCCAGTGGTCACTGAAGCGGCAGCGGGCGGGCAAAAGGCTTGAACTCTGTAGCCACTTCCCAGCCCCGCAACACCCTATGGCTGGGAGACACCGAGGAGAGCCAAGCTGGAGGGGTTTTTCGGGCATCCCCACTACCCTAGGCCAGCTGAACTATTCACGCTCATGGAGCAGGCAGCTTTGTGAGCTCTCAGCACTCTGCTGAAGCGGTAGCAGGTGGGGAAAAAGTCCAAACTCTGCAGCCGCTTCCCAGCTCTGCTGCGCCATTCCTTAGTGTGGAAATGCTGTGGAGGGCTGTGCTGGAGGCGAACTCAGGCATCCACTCCACTCCAAACCAGCTGATCTGATAGGGCTTCTGGAGAAGACAACTTTTTGAGCTCCCAGCACTCTGCAGAAGCAGGTGCAGGAGCTGAACCTGCAGGTACAGAACTCAGTGGCTACCTCCCTGCACCACAGAAACAAGGGCCAATTTGGGCATTCCACATCAAGACGTTTCCAGATCCAAGAAGTGGCAACTCTACCTTTTAGGAGGCATGACCTTTGGATGCCATTGAAGCTTTTGCTGGCACTGGGTAGCCAGAAGGCAATTCCCCACACATAAACCACTGGGTCTCTGCGAGTGGGGGATTTAGGGAGTGCAGTTGTTGTTTGAAGCCAGCCTGCCAAACCCAACCCAGTCTTCTGCCGGACAGGGGACCCGCTGCATCAGCGCCACCAAAACCTGCCACTGTCACCCTGTAGCTAGAAAACGCTGCAGAGGCCTGCCCTGGTAGTGATCTCAGTCTTCCCCTCTGCCTTAATCTGACAGGTGGCCTCAAAGCTGAATTTATAAGGGTGGAAAAATGAGAGTGGTGTTTTGTTCGGCAGCTATCTCACAAGTTTGGACCTGAGTGGTTTCTTGCTGCATTCAGCTGTTGGCAATCTGTGCCCAGAGAGCAGAGCCTGTCTTAGCAAGGCAGAGTAGCAAAGGAGGCTGCTATTCCTGAGGATTCAAGGAACCCTTGGGAGTGGCAAGACATTTGCTTAACACTGACATACCAATATATACTATTTGGAGGCTTAGAGTACAATACAAAGATCTTGGGATAGATTGATAACTGACTCCTTTCCACAAACCACAGAGAACAAAAGAGTAAACACAGTGCTTAACACAGTACCTCCCACTTCAACCTAGTGGTGGAAACTGATCTCCATCTCACTAGAGTGAATGATCCCTTGAGTGTCTAAACAAGGGGCCCAAACCCACTAAACTCTGTGGACAGAAGGTGAAGACATCAGGGCAAAGATAACCCAACAGACCCAAACTCCTCTTAGATGATACAGGACCAGAACACATACTCCCCAGCTCTTCCAAGGATCATTCCTTTGGAATCCAAGAACACAGCTCGTAATCGAGTTCTAGCACCTCTGGTCCTCAACAAAGTATCCAGATGAGGAAGAACCAGCAAAAGACATCAGGAATCATGAAGGATCAGAGAGAAAAGTCACCTCCAAAAGAAAATACTCATTCTCCACCAACGGACATCAACTTACATGATATGATTAAACTAACAGAGGAAGAATTCCGAATATGGATTGTTAGAAAGCTCGATGGAATTGAAGAGAAAATAGAATCCAAACATAGAGAAACCACAAGAACAATCCAGAAAATGAATGAAAAATTCTCCAAAGATATAGAAGTAATTCAGAGAAACCAAGAAGAAATTCTGCCAATGAAGGAAACATTCAAGGAACTCCATAAAACAGTGGAAAGCCTCAAAAACAGGATAGATCATGCTGAAGAAAGAATCTCAGAGCTTGAAGATTATACCTACACACTAAAAAAATCAGAGAAAGAAAAGGTGCACAGAAACAAGAGACAAGATCAAAGCTTACAGGAAGTATGGGATTATGTTAAAAAGTTGAATCTCAGATTGATAGGGATTCCAGAAGGGGAAGAGGAACATTCATAAGGGTTGGAAAACTTACTTTACAGCATACTAGAGGAAAATATTCTGGACCTAGCTAGAAAGCTGTATATCCATATCAAAAAGCACGCAGAACACTTGGGAGACACAATGTGAATAGGCAATTGCCTCATCATGTGGTTATGAAGCTGACCAAAGTAAATGTGAAAGAAGCAATCCTCCGTACAGTAATGCGAAAACAAATAACCTATAAAGGAAAGCCTATCAGACTAACCGCAGATTTCTCATCTGAAACCTTACAAGCCAGGAGGGAGTGGGTGCCTATCCTTAATCTTCTAAAACAGAACAAAGCCCAACTTAGAATTCTTTATCTGGCAAAATTAAGTTTCCTCTATGAGGGTGAAATAAAATCCTCAGACAAGCAATTGCTGAAGGACTATGCAAAGACCAGACCAGCCCTACAGGAAATTCTCAGACCTGCCTTCCATAGTGAACAGGGCAATAGACCCTCCTCAAAATAAAAACCTCAAAGAATTAAAGTCTAGACCTCGAACTTCATGATAGCTCAAGGTTTAAGACAAAGAAACAGGACTTCACCCATCAATATGAACAGAAATATTCGTCTAATTTCAATCCTCTCAATAAACGTAAATGGTTTAAACTGTCCTCTGAAGAGTTGATAAAATTCCATAAGCCTAGTGTTTGCTGTCTACAGGAAACACATCTAAACCATAAAGACACTGCCCAGCTGAAGATCAAGGGATGGAAAACTATTATCCAGGCAAATGGAAGTCAAAAGGAAGCAGGGGTTGCTATATTATTTGCAGACAACATTAGATTTAAATTAACAAAAATAAAAAAAGATAAAGATGGCTGCTTTATAATGGTGTAAGGGAAGATCCAACAAGAAGATCTAACATTCTTAATATTTATGCTCCCAATGCAGGAGCACCCAATTACATAAAGCAAACCTTGTATGAGCTAAATACCACTTTAAACAATACTGCCATAGTAGCAGGGGACTTCAATACACCAATAAATGAACTAGATAGATCCTCCAAACAGAAATTAAGTAAAGAAATAAGGGGCGTAAAAAAAGCTATTGAACAAAAAGATCTGACAGATCTATACAGAACATTCCACCCAAATAAAGTTGAATTTAAATTTTCTCAGCAGCCCACGGATCCTTCTCCAAAATTGATCACATAGTAGGCCACAAAGCAGATCTCAAAAAATTCAAGAAAATAAAAATAATACCATGTGTCTTCTGTGACCATAGTGTTATAAATTTAAAGTTAAATTCTAACAGAAATACACACCACATCACTAAGTCATGGAAACTAAACAATCTACTGTTGAATAACTATTGGGTCAAGGAAGAACTTCAGAGGAAAATCAAGAATTTCTTTGAATAAAATGACAATGGAGCCACATCTTACCAAAACCTGTGGGATACAGCAAAAGCATATCTGAGAGGAAAACTAATAGCAATAAATGCTCACATCCAAAAAACAGAAAGATCAGACACTGACAACCTAATGAATAGACTTAAAGAATTGGAAAAAGAAGAGAAAACCAATTCCATTCCTAGCATAAGAAAAGAGATATCTAATATCAAAGCTCAACTAAATGAAATGGAGAACAAGAGGATTAAGAGGATTATATGGAAGATCAACAAAACCAGAAGCTGGTTTTTCAAAAAGATCAACAAAATTGATGGCCCTCTAGCTAGGCTGACAAGAACTCAAAGGGAAAGGACTCTAACAAACTCAATATGAAATGAAAAAGGAATATGATGAAATAAAAGAAAAAATAAAAAAAAAAAGAAATGAAAAAGGAGAGATCACAACAGACTCCACAGAAATACAAAACATTATGTTTGACTACTATAGAAATCTATATGACCAAAAACTACAGAATGAAGATGAAAATGGACAGATTCCTGGACTCATACAACCTCCTTAAGTTCACCCAGGAGGTAATTGAGTTCTTGAACAGACAAATCACAAGCTCAGAAAATTGAGGCAGTAATTAAAAACCTCCCCAAATGGAAAAGTCCTGGGCCAGATGGCTACATTTCAGAGTTCTACCAAATATACAAAGATGAACTCACACTTATACTACAAAAACTATTCCACACCATTGAGAAGGATGGTATTCTTCCTAACTCATTCTATGACGCCAATATCACCTTGATACCAAAGCCAGGAAAGGATCCAACATAAAAAGAAAATTACAGACAAATATCCCTCATTAATATAGATGCAAAAATCCTAAATAAAATTGTAGCAAATAGAATTCAGCAGCACATCAAAAAAATAATTCACCATGACCAAGTGGGATTTATTCCTGGGATGCAAGGCTGGTTCAACATACACGAGTCTATAAATGTAATCCACTTTATAAATAAAATCAAGAACAAAGACCATATGATTCTGTCAATATATGCAGAAAAAGCATGTGACAAAGTCCAACACAACTTTATGATAAAAACTCTTAACAAAATAGACAAGACGGCCCATACCTTAAATTTATCAAATCTAATTATGACAAACCAACTGCTAATATCATTCTAAATGGGGAAAAACTGAAATCATTCCCCCTTTGAACCAGAACTAGACAAGGATGCCCACTTTCTCCCCTCTTATTCAATATAGTGCTTGAAATCCTACCTATAGCAATCAGGCAAGAGAGGTATATTAAGGGCATCCAAGTCAGAGCAGATGAAATCAAACTCTCACTCTTCACCGATGATATGATTTTATATCTAGAAAACCCCATGGACTCATCCAAGAGACTCCTAGAGTTGATAAATGAATTTGGTAAAGTTTCAGGGTATAAAATCAATATACACAAATCAGAATCATTCATATATGCCAAGCACCATCAAGCAGAAACTCAAATCAAAAATGCAATACCCTTTACTATATCCCCAAAGAAAATTAAATACCTAGGAGTATACTTAATGAGAGATACGAAAGATTTATACAAGGAGAACTATGAAACACTAAAAATGAAATTGCAGATGATTTAAACAGAAGGAAAAATCTACCATGTTCATGGATTGGTAGAATCAATATTGTTAAAAATATCAATATTAGATAAAGTGATATTACCTAAAGTGATTGATTTATTACCTAAAGTGATTGATTCTACAGAATCAATGCAATCCCCATCAAAATATCACCAGCATTCTCTACAGATCTAGAAAAAATAATTCTTCACTTTGTATGGAACCATAGAAAACCACATATAGCCAAAGCAATATTAAGTAAAAAGAACAAACTGGGAGGCATCAGTCTTCCCAACTTCAAACTGTACTATAAAGCAATAATAGTTAAATCTGCCTGGTATTGGCACAAGAACAGAAGCATCAATATCTGGAATAGATCTGAGATACCAGAGATCAAACCATCTGTATATGGTAACCTAATCTTTGATAAATCAGACAAAAATATATTATGGGGAAAAGATTCTCTCTTCAGTAAATGGTGCTGGGAAAACTGGTTAGCAACATGCAGAAGAGCGAATCAGGATCCAAACCTCTCACCTCTCACAAAAATTCACTCAAGATGGATAACAGACCTAAACCTAAGGCATGAAACTTTAAGAATCCTAGAAGAAGATGTTGGGAAAACCCTATCAGATATTGGTCTAGGCAAAGAATTTATGAGGAAGACCCCCAAGGCAATCACTGCCACATCAAAAATAAACAAATGGGATCTGATCAAATAAGTTTCTGCACTGCCAAGGAAACGATCATTAGAGCAAATAGACAATCCACACAGTGGAAGAAAATATTCGCTTTCTACACTTTTGATAAAGGTCTAATAAGAAGAATCTATCTAGAACTTAAAAGAATTCACAAGAAAAAATCAAACAACCCCATCAAGAAATGGGCAATGGAAATGAAGAGAAACTTCTCTAAAGAAGACAGAATAATGGCCTGCAAACATATAAAAAATGCTCAACATCTCTAATCATTAGAGAAATGCAAATCAAAACCACAATGAGATACCACCTAACCCCAGTGAGAATGGCCTTTATCAAGAAATCCCAAAACGACAAATGCTGGCGAGGATGCGGAGAGACAGGAACACTCTTACACTGCTGGTGGGATGCAAATTAGTGCAACCTTTGTGGAAAAGAATTTGGAGATACCTCAAACAGCTAGAAATACAAATACCATTTGACCCAGCAATAGCATTGTTGGGCATCTACCCAAAAGAACATAAGTCACTCTATTATAAAGACATCTGCACCTAAATGTTTGTGGTGGCACAATTCACTATTGCACAGTGATGAAAACTACCCAAGTGCCCGTCAAATCATGAATGGATAACTAAAATGTGGTACATGCTCACAATGGAATATTATTCAATCCTAAGAAATGACAGTGAGCTAGCACCATTTATGCTATCCTGGATTAAGCTTAAGTCCGTAATACAAAGCGAGACGACACAAGATCTGGAAAGTAGGGTACACATCTACTCGCGATCAAATTGGTACTGACTGACTAAAACTTCGGTGCTCAAAAAATGGTAGTGTTCAACAGGGATTGAGGGGGAGACCCACATCTTAAGGATGTGGCGAGCATTGTGTGGGGGAAGGGATTACCTCTATCCCTTTTTAGGGAGAGGCAAAGATACACACTGTTACCAAAATGTCTAAAAAATTTGTTATCGGAAGGTGGGCATGTGGAAGGGGGAGGGGGAAGGGTGTGTACTTACATGCTGGGTGCGGTGCGCACCACCTGGAGGCTGGACATGCTTGAAGCTCTGGCATATTGGGGTTATGGAGGGGGGCAGGGGCAAGATATGTAACCCTAACAATATTTGTGCCCCCTTTATATGAGGTAATAAAGAAAAATTAGATAAGTAAGACCACACTCTATGCAGCAACAGCTAACACCACTTTGGGTGGGGAACCTGCAGCCTCGAGGCCACATATAGCCTTCCAGATCCCTGAGTGCAGCCCCTTGACCGAATCCAGACTTCACAGCTTGGACTCCCTTGATTTGTTCTGTAAAATTTGGGTTCAATCAAAAGTCCACATACTCAATAAAGTAGTAGAAAATAGTCCTCAACATTGTCAATAACTCAGACCACAGAGTAGACAATAACTTCAGGATCACATGGACTGAAAATAAGACATTTTTAGAGAAATAAAAATAGGAGCTGACAGTATAGCATGGTGGAAGAGAGTTCAGACTAACACAGATGACATGGTTTGAGTCACACATAGCTATGTGAGCTTGGGCATTTTACTTAATCACCCCAGGTCTGCTTCCCCCTTTGTAAATATGAACAAAAACAATGGCATCTGTCTGGTAGTGTGCTGTTGTATTAAATGAGAAATCTACAAAAATCACATTTTATAATTTTTAAATATAATATTCAACATAATCATTCATGTACATTTCTATTTTATTATCTTCACAATATATTCAACATAATTATTTTTTCAACTAAGCTCTGAGCTTCTTGGGCATAAGAACTCTGTCATCTTAACAAATATATAAGCACTTATGAAGCATTTCTTGAACAAAGTCAAGTTGGAGCAGCTATTGTTATAGGATACTAGAGTTTCCTGCAATAATAATAAAAAAAATAGTTTAAAAAAATCCGTTAAAGATCAGTCAGATAGTAAAAGCATGGGATTCATAAAATAAAATCATATCTTGCTATGAATTTAATCATACTTGACCTAAAAGTTTTTTATCAACTCCTTAATGAGGAATAACTATAAGCATATATCTATATTAGATCATATAATATTATTGTTCAACATATTTGCTGTCCCTCCCCACCTTTGAATATTTCTCTCACTGTAGGAAAGTCATTCATCCCAAGCTGCTGAACTCAGCCATCTGAGTGTGTATACACAAAATGTGAATACACACAGAAAAATATGTGTTTCTTCTGAGCCAAACCTTAAATGTTGAAGCTCAAGGTTTGCCATTTTTCCCCCTCTGTCTAGAGACCAGCAACAGCCCAAATAGAACTATTCAGTCAGTCTGGGTGTTCAAGAGAAAATGAAATGGAAAAAGTAAAAATCCAACTCATGTTAGACTGTGAGACAAGAAATAAACAAACTTTGGTATGCTCAGCAAACAGATTTTAGGATTACCTGTTTCCAAAGCATAACAGTCTAAACTAACAGAGAGAATAGCAAAACCTCACAATGTCATTTGTATGTACTTATGTATAATTATGTTTAATTTTATGGAAAATGCCCATAGTTTTCATTGTGCCTATAGTTTTTATTCCACATTGTGAATTCACGCATTCTATACTAGTTCTTCAGATATTTTCATGAAGCATTTTTTAAAAACCCTTACAGATATTGCCAAATAAACCATATCCAATTATTGCTAACCAAATTTCAGTATATGGGGTGGGTATTGAGTGAGGGACATATTAACAGTCCCCTTTAGAATGCATTCAAACAAGATCTTATTTTCTGGGTATGTTACTAACCTTCAATAGCAAAGGTATATGATTACATGTATGCCTTATCTTGTTTCCAAAATGAGAAAAGCAAATTTATATAAAGATATCGAAAAGGACAAAAAATCACCATAAAATATGATACATTTATATTCCTTTTAGTTATGTATATAACACTTCTAGAATCATGCAATATAAAATTTTTTAGAGGTTTATAAGTATTTTCTCAACTCATTATAAGATCTATATTGGTCTTACCAACCTCCATTCTCTTCAAAGTGAAATGCCTTGCATTTTGTTCTGTTAGAAATATGCAAGACCAAAATCATTTTAGACTAAAACATAACTGATGATAATACATTATATACACTAATTCAAAGCAGCATAGTAAATTCAACTATGTGATACAGTTGAAAAGTGGGGAATTCCAGTTAAGTGTCTTATAATAATTATAGTTTTCAACATAAAAAAATGTAATAAAGTATATTTCACACAATTATTTTGAATACAGTTTTATGTTTCTTTGATGACACAGAAAAACTTAATAATTTTATGGGACTTCTAAGATATTTTGTTAACATCATTCATCATTGTACTGTAAGAATGCAAAAATGCCAGTTACCAGACTGTATTCTGAATTGAATGATTGAAAAGCAAAATAAAAACTATAAAATGAAATCTTACTATATTGTAATTACTAATCAGTTACTATAAATATTTAGAGATTTAAATGATGTAGAATTTAAAAATGGTGTCCAAGGTAAAATATGTTATTTCCAAAATGTTGCCATTTTTCTATATATAAAGCTCTAGTTTTCAGGAACATTCTGTTTTTGCAGAGACATGTCTTTTCTGGTCCATAAACATACAAAAGGAATTTGTTTCATTTCTTTTCTCAATGTCATTCAAATAAAAACATCGGCCAAGAATTGGATGAAATACTCTAGTGAGAAATCCTATAGTAAGATGAAATCATTCAGTGAATAGTGTGCTATTTCACAATGATTCAATTTTATAACACTGGATAAATCCAAATGAGCACAGGAAATCCCATAGTATTACAAACTTTTCCCTGGGGCAGTTCTACAATATCTGCATATTACCACTTTATTGCAGAATGAGAACTTGCACAAACTATTGAATTACAGACAAATAATATACTTGTGTGATTTTTACTGGCACTTTCCTCATTTTAAAAGGGAGAAATGTCCTTATAAAATATTTTAATGATCAAAATAGAGAAATATAAACAAAAAATTTTGATAATATCTTAAAGAATTCAATGGTGCCACAGACTAAATCTAAAAATCTTATCCAGACATTATAAAATCATCAAATTTCTCAGTCTTCTTGATCAATCTGTCACACATAACAGAAATCACACTGACTTGTTCAATGATCTATACAATGATTACTGACCAATACCAACATACCTTCCACAGTCTGTTATTATTAGCAACACTGGTACATTTCATAGATGATATATAATTAAGCTATTATTAATTTTTCCATTCTGTTTTCCCTCCATCTCAGCTTAATCAACTTTTCTTCATATATTCCCATAGTTTTAATATTCAGCACAATCCAGAATATGACCACAGAGATTACATTTTATTTATGCTTTTCACCTTCCATACATTGTGTTTTACTATGGATGAAATTAAGGCAAGATTTCTACTACAATAGAAGAAGGCATGGTGCATCAGAATTTCCTTGGCAGGTAGGGGCTCCTTCAAACTACACTGTCTTTCTCAGAATCTGATTTGCTTCCCTGAAGGAAGATTATGATTTCTTTCCTTTCCCCTACTAGAAATCATTGCCATTGAGGTTGATTTTTACTGATGGTCATTGTTTCATATTGCTCTTATGTTAGGATAGAGAAAAATAATTGAGGACCGCAGTTCAAAGGGAAGCTTGTGGCACTTCTCCATCCATCCTCTGTACCCTCTAAGGAGGGTGACACTATAAGGAGAAAAAATGATGCTATGGTGAACAGGTTTCAAAAAATTATATGGCTCACCATGTAGAATTAATAGTCATAGCTTATTTGGAATAATTGGTGCTCTTCAGATGCTTTTGTCTTTCTATCCAACAAAGCAAGGTGTGTTAGTCCTGGATTTTGGATGCAGCTGCCTTGGGAACCATCTACTCCCCACCATCTCTCATCCAAGGTACAGTTGGCACAGGTGGTGTTCATCAGCACATAGGTAAATGACTCTTCATTTCTTCTGCTAGCCATGTGATTAACTGATCTCTTCTCACATCAAAGTAGTCACATCTATGTTTCAGATTTAGGTTGAAAGTGTGGAAAGAATTCTTCAGCCTGCTTTGCTTCTAGGCAAGGTTTTAATTCCTTCTCCTCTCTCTAGCCACATTTTCTCCATCCAAGATTTCATTGGTCTAAGTGTTCGCCAATTATTCAATCCTCAGTGATCATTTCTAACTTTAGAATTTCTAGAGAAAGTATTTTTCTTTTACTTATTTGTATGTAGTACATACTATTTTTCATTTGTGCATAGTCTAGGATTACAAATAGTAGGGCCCAACTAGAATCCTAAAATCAAAAAACACATTTGATACATAAATGAATTCATCAACATGAACATAAATACTAATCACAACCAACATAAGTATACTGTGAGGAGAACAGAAAAAAAAAAGAAATCTAAAGCTAATCTATTACATTTCTGGCTAATATATTTTAAAATGTATTCCTCATCAAAACTTTACACTATATAGTTTTACTCTGAACCAGAAACAGGGCCATATTTTGTTATTTTTTGTATTCTAACAGCATATAATACTTAGCATTGACAACATTAGTACTTAATTATTTATTGTCTGTTCATCAACCACAAATATAAGGATTATTTATTCAACATTTGTACTTATAAATTTTAGGCTGTGTTCTGGTTACAAAGTTATAAGAAAAAGTATAAAATATGTTTTTATAAAAATAACATATATACATTTAAAATTATTGACAGAATTACAAGCCACTTTGATGTTTACAGCTGTTAAGCTAGGAAAGAGTATAACATTTCACATCATAGGTGCTGTTTCTTACTATACAAGTTTACAGAATATCCACAGTTTCTAGATAGCATAGGTTTAAATAGAGAGATTAGCCTACTAGATCTTCAGTTTTAAATTTTTTTCTCAATGAAATCCAAGAGAAAGTGGAAAACCAACTCAAAGATACCAGAAAAACAATTCAGGAAATTAAGGAAAAATTCACTAGAGACTGACATATTAAAAAAAACACAAATAGAATTTATGGAAATGAAAAATTAATTTAAGGAAATAGAAAACACAGTGGAAAGTTTTTAGACCACGCAAAAGAAAAGCTTCAAACTGCAAAGCTTGAAAACAACTCTTTTGAGTTAACTCAGCCAAAAATAAAGAACAGAGAATTAAAAGAAATGAACAAAGCCTATAAGAAATATGGAATTATGTAAAATGGCCAAATATAAAAATAATAGGCATCCCTGAAAGTGAAGAAGAAAACACACAAGGTCTGGAAAACCTATTTGAGAGAATAACTAAGAAAAAATTCCCTGGCCTTGCTAGAGATTTAGACAGCCAGGTACAAGAAGCTCAACTAACACCTGGAAAATTCATTGCAAAGAGGCAATTACCAAGACACACAGTCATCAAACTGGCCAAAGTCAACAGGAAGTAAGAACTCCTGTGAGCCATGAGATGAAACAAGTAACTTCCAAAGGAAAACCCATAGGACTAACAGCAGACTTCTCGACTGAGACAATACAAATCAGAAAAGACTGGGACCCCATTTTCAGTCTTCTTAAACAGAACAACTGCCAGCCTAGAATTTTGTATTCTGTAAAACAAAGTTTTATATATGAGGAAGAAATAAATACTTTTCCAGAGAAGCAAATGCTAAGGGAATTTGTCAAAACCAGACCTTCCCTGAAGGAAATAATTAGAATCGCATTATACATGGATCAGCACAATGGTCACGCACCAGTGTAAAACCACCCAAACCTAAAGCTCAGAGCTCATACAATACAACAGGACAAGAGGTAAAACAAACCAAGAAGGTACCACTGACAGGATGAAAAGAACCCACATATCAATTCTATCAATAAACGTGAACAGTCAAAATGCCCCACCCAGGAGGCACAGGCTAGCTGAATGGATGAAAAAATATAACCCAGGTATGTGCTGTCTCCAGAATCTCCAAAGAACCCAAGCCAATCAGCAAGGAAAAAACAAAGAACCCCATTATAAAGTGGGCAAAAGACATGAACAGAAACTTTTCAAAAGAAGATAGACAAATGATCAATAAACATATGAACAAATGCTTAACGTCACTATTTATGAGGGAAATGCAAATTAAAAACACCAAAATATCACCTTACCACTGTTAGTATGGCTTTTATTAAAAAGTTCAAAAACAATAGATGCTGGTGTAGATGCAAAGAAAAAGAAACACTACTACACTGTTGGTAGGACTGTACATTAGTAAAACCTCTATGGAGATTCCTCAAAGAACTGAAAGTAGACCTCAATTTGATCCAGCAATCCCATTTCTGGGTATTCATCCAGAGAAAAGAAGTCGTTTTGCCAAAAAGACACCTGCACGTGACTGTTTATTGCAGCACAATTCACAATTGCAAAGATGTGGAATCAACCCAAGTGCCCACCAGTACATGAGTGGATGAACAAAACACACACACAATTCAACCATGAAGAAGAATTAATGAATTAAGCCCTTTTGCAACAATTTCAATGGAACTAGAGACCATTATCCTAAGTGAAGTATCTAAAGAATGAAAAACTAAACACCACATCTACTTGCTATTAAACTGGGAATAACCAACGGTCACACACGTGCAGAGAGGGAAAACTCAGTGGAAATCAGGTGGGATGGGATGGAGTGGGGGAGGAGGACATGGGCAAAAAACTGCCTAGTGAGTACAATGGACACTTTCTGGGTGATGGGCACACTTATAACCCTGACTCAAGCATAACAAAATCGATCCATTTAACCAAAAACATTTGTACCCTCATAATACTTTGAAATAAAAAAGCAGGGTATATATAGCTCAATAAATAAACGTTGAATGTAATAATAATATTCCAATGAGAAAACATGTTGGCTTCTTCAGATAAATATTATATGACCATTAAATGCCTTTCTTTAGCAGAATCATCATTATAAAATTCTATAACCAGAAGCCAATGGTTTTATAACCAGAATTACCCAAAGCAAAGGCAATTACCTGATCTCACACACAAAACAATCTTGGCATAAAATTAAATAAAATAAAATAAATTAAATAAAAATATAAAAATAAAAAGGGTGGCATTATAGAAGGCCCCACTACATCATATTAAAACAACATATAAGGTGGAACAAAATAGTCATATCCTATTTCTCCATCCCATTTTATGACATGAGATTTGAAATTTGAAATGGGATTTGATATGTGTCGATCTATTAGCAGGAAGAGGAAAAGCCATACTCTATAATAAATTGCAAGAACCAATAACAGATACAAGCATAGATATTTTGCTTGATTACTACAAAATGTTCTCTGTCAAGATGATTTCCATTTTGATATATAGGTAAAAATTCAGGTGGCAAAATGGTAGAACAGGTCTGGAGTTAAAATCAGAAATTCAAGTTTTATGTTCGATATTTAGTAAATGAATTAAACACTGTGAACTTCATGAATGAAGTGAGGATGATCATACCTAACAAAGTTCTCATGAACATCCCATGAGATTATATGTTGAACTTGCTCCATGAGACATAAAGGATCTTACTACATACAAATCTTCTCAGTTTATTATCATTTAGGTATAACAGAGTTTTGGCCAAAATTATACAGATGATTAGTCAAAAGTCTTGCTGTATCCAGTACATGCCAGCTGACTTCACAACCTGGGAAGTTAGCTGGTTCAGCGGCACCCAGGAGGATGTAAACAGCCCCCAGACTGGCCCTCTTCCTCCCAGAGACACCGCATAAATAGCAAAGTAAAGGGGCCTAGGAACTCTCCCTAGCCATTTTCTTTTTGTTTTACTGCAAAGTGCATTTTAAATAGACCTTTTTAAAGAGTAATTTTAGTTTCACAGCAAAATTGAAAGGAAGGTATAGGAGTTTCTAAGCACCCCTTAACACCTCTCCACACACACAGCCTCCCACATTATTGACATCTCCTACGTGGTACATTTTTTACAACAGATGAAGCTACACTGACACATCATTATCACCCAAAATTCACAGTTGACATTTAGAGTTCACTCTTGCTATTGTGCATTTCATACATTTGGACAAGTGTATAATGATGTGAATCCATTATAGCATCACAAGGAATAGTGTCACAAAGATATGTTTCACTGCCCTTAAAACCCTTTGTGCTTTGCCTATTCATCCTTATCTTTATTTATTTTTTTTTTTGTAGCACAGAAATCTTAATCTAGAAGTCACTGCATTGCCTTGCTTTTGTTTTTCTCCAACATCATACTATTTTCTTACTTTAAACATCAGCTACCATCATAATTTTTATTAAAACACTACAAGAAATGTTGAAAAGTCATGGAGCGATTTGAGGAAGCATTTGCTTTATTTTTTGTTTGCAGGATTTTGTTTTGTTTTTTTTTAATTAAGGGCATACAAGTGTTTTTATTACATGGATATCTTGTATAATGCTTAAGTCAGGGCTTTTGGTGTGCCCATCATAATAGTCTTCATTGTACCCAGCACGTAAGCTTTTATCCCACACTCACCCTACAGACTCTCCCCTCCTTGGTTTCTTATGTCCTTTATATCACTTTTCACCATGTGTACCCATCTTTTAGCTCCCACTTATTAGTGAGAATATACGGTGTTTGGTTTTCCATTCCTGTGATACTTAGGATAATGTTATCCAGTTCCAACCAAGTTGCTGCAAATGATATTTCGTGGCTTTTTATGGCTGAGTAGTACTCCATGGTGTGTGTGTGTGTGTGTGTGTGTGTGTGTGTGTGTGTACACCACATTTTCTTTATCTACTCATAAGTTGAAGGATACTTAGGGTGATTCCACATCTTTGCAATTGTGAATTGTGCTGCCATAAACATTCATGTGTAAGTGTCTTTTTGATAAGATGACTTCATTTTCTCTGGGTAGATACCCAGTGGAGGAATTTCTGGTTCAAATGGTAGGTTTACATTTCTTTGAGGAATTTCCATATTGTTTTCCGTAGAGGTTGTACTAATTTACAGTCCCACCAACAGTGTATAAGTGTTTCTTTCTCTCTGCATCCATAACAGCATCTGCAGTTTTTTGTTTGTTTGTTTGTTTTACTTTTTAATAATGGCCATTGTGACAGGGTAAGGTGATATCTCACTGTAGTTTTAACTTGCATTTCCCTGAAGATGAGAGACATTGAGAATGTTTTCATGTTTTTTGGCTTTTGTCTGTCTTCTGGAAAACTTTTGAGTTCATGTAACTTGCCTACTTTTGATGTTGTTGTTTTTTCTTACTGATTTGAATTCTTTGTAAATTCTGGATATCAGTCTTTTGTCAGATTTATAGTTTGAGAATATTTTCTCCCATTATGTAGTTCTTTATTCACTCTATTATTTCCTTTGCTGTAAAGAAGAATTTTAATTTAATTAAGTCCCATTTATTTATTTTTGTAATTGTTATATTTGCCTTTGGGGTCTTGGGCATAAATTCTCTGCCTAGGCCAATGTCTGAAAGAGTTTTTCCTACATTTTCCTCTCAAATTTCTATGGTGTTATTTCTTTTTCTCATGGTTTGGTAGAATTAGTATCATTAAAATCTCCATACTGCCCAAAGTGATTTATAGATTCAGCACAATCCCTATCAAAATACCAGAATATTTCACAGATCTAGGAAAAAAATAATCCTAAACTTCATTTGGAACCAAAAAAGGGCCCAAATAGCTAAAGCAATCTCAAGTAAAAAGAACAAATCTGGAGACACCACATTACCTGACCTCAAATTATACTACAATTCTATAGTAACCAAAATGGAATAATACTGGTATAAAAGTAGAGAGAGAGAGACCAATGGAACAGACAGTAGAAGCCAGAAATAAAACCATCTACCTACAACCAACTGATCTTTGACAAAGTAGACAACAAACACTGGGGAAAGTAAGCCCTATTCAATAAATGGTGCTGAGAAAACTGAATAACCACATGCAGAAAAAACGTGATCTTGGATTAAAGCATTTACATGAATTACAAGTTTGAAAGCCCCTTTATCCAAGTATCTCACATCTAATTCTGTCATCATTGTCATTTGGGTCATTCGAAAACAATTAATTCTCAATCCAATCATGGCCAGTAAAATATATTCCTCAGCTTAAATGTTTTATGTACCTTGCTAATCTGCATGTTAACAATCAACATATCCAATCTATATTACTAATATATGGAATCTGAGATTCTATTAAAGACAAATGTAATTTCTTTACCAAGAAAGGTTAAGCTAGTTCATTTGCCTTATTTTAATCAGAATCAAGCATGTATGACAAGCTGAGGCCAATCATTGCTACTCGGGGGGTTGATGAAATATATTTCTTCCTACCAAAGATTGTTTGTTTTTTTCAGTTCATTAGGAAGCACTCAGGAACACTGCATATACACTTGGTGTACTTTATTTGAAGCAGGGAATTAACAAATTTCTTCAAAGTTGAGAAAAATAGCTTTATACAGGCCTTTCCCCACACTCCTTATGCTCATGTTCCCTGCTTAAAATTCATTTCAGTTTGTCAATCCAAGGCATTTTGCTGAGACTATTTAACAAACTGTTTGAGAAGGTGAATGTATGTCCCATAGTACGAACAAGAATACAAGTCTCGCCCCCCCACCCCCGCCAAGAAAAGCCACAGCTAAATCTATTTTGTGATAAAGCACATCAATGTGAAGTTTTCATTAAAAAATAGGCTATGAGGAGGGTAGAATTAAGGTATCATTGCCTTAGAAACATAGTTAACAAACCAGGGTAATATTACCACTAAAAATGACCAAAATTGAAAGTTTAATACAAATGTTTAATTTCTTATGTACCAGTTTTTTTCATCTATAATAAGCTAGGAGGAAAATATTTAATAGTCACATGACTTCACTTAAAAATTGGCCATTATGAATTCTAGAATATCATTCCAATTCTTGTTATAAAAATATCCTAATTATTTGACGTAATATAATATGATGCATTTATCTTTCCAGAAATAAGACCAGAGGTTAGTGCTAAAACTTTTACTCATCTTTGTAAATTTTAAGATTTTGTTTGTTTTGTTTTGCTTTAACGTTGAAATGGACATGGTTAAGCTTATTTAATAAGCTCATGCTTACAGTCCATGATAGGAGTTTGTTCTATAAAAGTAATTATTGCTTTATTATAAAGCTCTTATTGAATAATGCAAAACAATGGTTGATTTGATTGATGTAATCAAGAATTCAAGGAAGACATATCAAACCTATAGTATAAAATTAAACATGGCATTTAATTAATCAGTTCTTTAATATAATTAGTTAATGCAGTTAGAAACAAATATTTCTATCCACAAATAGTTTTACATTCTCTCTTGAAAAACAAAAATTATATAAAAATTATCAAATCAGACATAATATAGCTACAAGAGACATATACACAGGCAGATAACAGGAGAATCAAGAATTGAAAAATGACAAATTGAGAAGTGCACAAAACAACTATAACATGAAAACTCAAGTTAAGAAAACCACTGCATTGGATATAATACAATATAACCCTATATTTTTCAGTAAATTCCATTAATTATGCCATGATGTTTCATTCAACAACCACCACCATTATGTGTAGGGTACTATGCTAGATGCTGAAAAAAGCAATGACAAATGGCCTCTGCGTCCATAATATTTGCCGTATTATAAGGATGACAAATGAGCAATAAAATACAGAATCACAGAAAATGTGATGGTGGTTTATCCATGTTTTGTGGTAGCCTCCAGAAAGAGAGGAGAGAGGAGGAAGGAAGACAATTTTGCCTATTTATATCTTTTACATTGAAAAAATGATTTAGATTTAACTAAGACAAGAATGAGAGGAGTCTATTCCAGGCAGGTACATTATGGATGGTATAGAAAAGAGAGTGAGAACTGAATGTGTGTGACTAGTACTTAAGGCAGAGGGAAACACGGTAAAAGGTACAGACAGTGGGTCTTCAAGGACCAGACATAAAGTATTACCTGTCAGAAGGTAGAGTTGAGACTTTACCCTGAAAGCTAAGGAATGCCACTGAAGGAGGTCCAGAAAGTTTTCCTATTTAGTAAGATGTCTCTGGATGTCTTATGGAAAATGAAATTGACAAGTTTAAAACTGAAGACAAGACTCAAGATATAAACTCATCAGGAAAGGATTAAGTAATGTCAGAAAGGAATGTAATGAATTCAAAATTGTTAATTTCTAAAGCTTCAGTGCTTACATTAGCCATCTAGAGCTCTTGGCTACTTAGAAGTAATTAATAAAACTCAAGTATTTTAAAAAACATTTTTCTTTTGTAATAGTTTTAAATTTACAGAAAATTTGCAAATATAGTTCAGAGAGTCCTCACATACCCCCCACCCAGCTTTCTCTTTAAGTGCTTCTAATGAAAAGAAATCAAATGGAGCTTCCTCTCCAGCTCTCTAGTGGCTCAGTTGAAGATGCTACTGTTTTCACAACTGCAGAAATTAAAGTGCCCAGAGGAAAGTCAGATCAGCAAAAGAGCAAAAGGAGAATGAAAATGTCTAATGAAGGAGATAACTATGTTTCTAAAGGAATTTTCAATGTGGCATCACTTATCCAGATATTCCTATAATTTAGAAGGATCAACTAACTCTAGTTATATGTGGTCTGTATTTTTTTATTCCATACTCTATTAATACATATTTTAGTTTCCTTGTTTTTATGCAATAAAGTAGGAATTCATGAGTTGACTCCAATTTCCCATTATAAATCTCAAAAAGTATTCTCAGAATCCCACAGAGAAAAAAACCTAAAGCTATATTAGTTATATAAACCAAAGAGGTCAAGTAATGATGTTCTGGACCTACAAATGTCATGAGCAAGCATTACTAAGAGTTGGATTATATAAGATCTTACAGCACAGGGTTTCTCATATCCATTTAGTTTACATTCTGAATGGTTAATAAAAACCTGAACAATTATGAAAATTAATATAACTGCTTCAGAATTGCTCTAATCAGTAAAGAAACACTTAAGCATTATGAAAGTTCCTGTCGCAGTTCTGATTTATAATTTTTCTGTATTAATTAAAAGTTGGTTTTAATCCAAGTATCAAAGGGAATGAAGAGAAACAAACACTTTAGAAAATTAATAAGGTCATTTAAGAAATCCTGTAGAAAACTTTCTGGAGACTGTAAAGTTTCTTTCTAATATTTTTTTCAGACAGAAAGTAAATATAATGTGCACAACTTTTCAAAATTTAAAATGCATATATTATGGAAACATTTTTCAGTATGTATCATTCACCTCAATTTCCTTTTTTTAAATTGGTCTCTACATGACAATTTTTATGTTAGAAAATTGTATTTCAAGCAATCAGCAAAGTTCAGACTTGGAAAAACAGAACAAATGACCTGGTGTGATGGTTAATTTTATTTGTCACCTATACTGGGCTAAGGGACATCCAGACAAGTAGTAAAATATTATTTCTGAATGTGTCTGTGAGGGTGTTTTTTAGAAGAGATTGGAATTTGAAGCAGTAGACTGCGTAAAAAAGATCCACTCTCATCCATGTGGGCAGGCATCACCCAATACCTTGAGTGCCAGATATGACAAAAAGGGGGAGGTAGAGCCAATTCTCTCTCTCCTTGAGCTGGAACATCAAAACTCCTGGCTCGCCAGACTTCTTTGGATCTGAGTACCTAGGGCACCAAACCTCCCTCCTCCACATATCTCAGCATTCTCAGGCCCTCAGACTGGACTGAAGAATTGTGTCATCAGCTTTCCTGGGCCTTCAGCTTGCAGATGGCATTATCTTGTGACTTCTTGGCTTCCATAATCCCATGAGCTAATTTCTACAGTAAATCTCCTTGAATACAGATCTATCTATCTATCTATCTATCTATCTATCTATCTATCTACTCTATTGTTTTTATTTCTCTAGAGAATCTGAAGTAATACACCTGGTTTTATGAGTAACAACAACAGTAAAAAGGGAAGAAGAGAGGGAAGAGGAAAAGGGGAGAGAAAGAGAGAGAATAAGGTAAGGACTCCTATTTCCAACACTTCTGTTCAACACAGTACTGGAAGTTCTAACTAGAGCAATCAGACAAAAGAAAGAAAGAAAATCCAAATTGTAAAAGAAAAAGTCAAACTAACTCTGTTTGCTGATGATACGCATTTATATAAAAAAAATCTTAAAGACTCCTCCAAAAGATTCCTAGATTTGATAAATTCAGTAAAGTCTTGGGTTACAAAATCAATATATATAAATCAGTAGCATTTCTATATACCAATAATGACCAAGCTGAGAATGAAATCATTTACAATATCTGCAAAAATAGTAAAATGCCTAGAAGTATATTTAACCAAGGAGGTGAAAGATCCCCATAAGGAGAACTAAAGAACATTGATGAAACAAATTGTAGATAACATAAACAAATGGGAAAACATTCTATGCTCATGGATTAGAAGAATCATTATTAAAATGACCATACTGCTCAAAGTAGCCTATAGATTCAATGCAATTCCTATCAAAATACCAAAAAATACAGTATTTTTCACAGAATTAGAAAAAAAAAATCCTAAATTTCTTATATACTCAAACAAGACTATAAATAGACAAAGAAATCCTAAGCAAAAAGAACAAATCTGGAGGCATCATATTGCCCAACTTCAAATTTTACTACAAGGCTATAGTGACCAAAAGAGCATGGCACTGGTATAAAAGTAGACAGACAGATCAATGGAAAAGAATAGAGAGACCAGAAATAATACCAAATACCTAGACCCTAAATACCTAGAACCAACTGATCTTCAACAAAGCAGACAAAAGCCTGCAAGCTGGGGAAAGGATACTCTATTCAATTAATGGTGATGGAAAATTAGATAGCCCCATGCAGAAGAATGAAACTAGATCCCTATGGCTCACCACATACAAAAATTAACTCAAGATAGATTAAAAACTTCCTCTTCTGGACATTGGCCTAGGCAAATAATGTATGACTAAGACCCCAAAAAGCAGATAAAGCAACAAACAAAAATAGACAAATGGCACTTAAACTAAAAAGCTTCTGAACAGCAACAGAAAAAATCAACAGAGTAAACAGATAACATATGGAATGGGAGAAAATATTCACACACTATGCATGTGACAAAGGAATAATATCCAGAATCTACAAGGAACTTAAATCAACAAGAAAAAAAAATAATGCCATTATTTAATGGGCAAATGACATTAACAGACATTTCTCAAAAGAAGAGAGACAAATGGCTCCAAGAAACATGAAAAAAATGCTGAACATCACTCATCATGAGGGAAATGCAAATTGAAACCACAATGAGATATCACCTTACTCCAATCAGAATGGCCATTAAAAAATCAAAAAAACAATAGATGTTGGCATGGATGCAATAAAAATGGAATGCTTATACACTTCTGGTAGGAATGGAAATTAGTAGAACCTCTATGGAAAACAATATGGATCTATCTCAAATAACTAAAAGTAGATCTGTTTGATCCAGCAATCCCACTATAGGGGATCTACCCAAAGGAAAAGAAGTCATTTTATTAAAAATACATCTGCACCCTTATGTTTACCACAGCACAACTCACAATTGCAAAGATATGGAACCAACTTAAGTGCCCAGCAATGGATGAAAGGATAAAGAAAATGTGGTATGTATGTGTCTGTGTGTGCATGTATGTACATATACATGCCAGCCATACTACTCAGACATAAAGAAGAATGAAATAATGTCTTTTGCAGCAAATTGAATGGAACTGGAGGCCGTTATTCTAAGTGAAGTATCTCAGGAACAAAAAACCATATACCACATTCTCTCACTTACAAGTGGGAACTAAGCTAGGGGTATGCATACAGAGTGACATAACAAACATCAGAGACTCAGAAGGGGAAGTATGGGAGGGGGGAAGAGATTAAAAATTACAGTGTGCACCAATGGGGTAATGGATACACTAAAAGCCCAGACTTCACCACTATACAATCCATCCATGTAAGAAAAACCCACTTGTACCCTCTAAATCTATTGAAATCTAAAAAATAAAAAGAACAAGAGATTGAGGTGGGAGAGGCAGAATTTATTAATAGGTAAGATTAAACTTTAGATTAAAAAACAGCCAATAGATATAACTAATCACAATGTATGGACCTTATCTGAATTCTAGTTCATATAATTTAAGCATTAAAATACATAAGACAATCAAAAAAATGTGAGCAATGACTGGAGATTAAATTTTATTAAGAAATTATTTAGGTATAATATTAAAATACAGTATTAAAATGTAATCACTGCACCCTGTATGTTTTGTTTCTATCATTGAGAGCTACATACTGTGATGTTCACAAGTAAAAATGATATGATTTCTGGGATTTGCACAAAATAATTTGGAGATACCAGAGAATAGAGTGGGTATTGATAAAGCCATATTAGCTATGAATTAAAAATGCTTGAAACTATTAACAGAAACACAGAATTTGCTCTCTCCTCTACGTTTTTAAATTTTTGAAGTTTTCCATAATGAGTATTTCAAAATGTATACTAGTACCAGTTCTGTGACTGACTAAATACAGAATCATTACAAAAATTAGTTAACTTTCTTTGTGTTTTATTTCCTCATTGGTAAACTGATAGGATCCAGTTTAATTCACATTCATTCAAAATGTATTTAT
The DNA here is from genome assembly GCA_008750895.1 of Mirza zaza. Lineage (NCBI taxonomy): Eukaryota > Metazoa > Chordata > Mammalia > Primates > Cheirogaleidae > Mirza > Mirza zaza. The sequence goes on from VSMD01053489.1 coordinate 53,299, forward strand.
TATAATATTCATCCCAACTCTAGAGAACTTCTCAAAGTCCATCACAATTGCTACCCATCATCCACTAACTCCAAAATGCCATTTTAAGAATCAATTCATCCACCAATTTGTTTGTTTAGTTGTTTATTCATTCACCGAGTGTCAATCAACATGTTGAAAATAAAGATGAAAAGATGGAAATAAAGACACTGAATTTTGGTTTATTATCTAGTTGTGTATAAAATTAATACAATTAATGCAGTGAAGTAAAACTCATAAACTAATAAAGTATATAAGTTAAGCTGGCCTTGTTTTTTAAGATATCAAAACAAGATTTTAGATACTCTCCTTATTCCCCCAAAAGCCTCATTCATAGTAAGTATCTCTTCTCTAAACAGAGGTAAATTGTCATCCATGTTGGCCAAGGAAGAAAAGGCTCCCTTTCATGAAGGCAGAAACATACCTTTTAACTTCAGGGCAAGATGCAGGAATCAGTTTAGGACATGTAGACTCAACAACTACTGTGTTTCCCAAAAAATAAGACAGGGTTTTATATATATTTTTCCTCAAGAAGATACCCCAAGGCTTATTTTCAGGGGATGTGTTTTTTTTTTAATTACGGTACAACAATATACATTTATTCATATATAGTTAAGTCGTCTTCTTCTGGAACATCATCATAACTCTCCAAACCCCAAATTCCATCCTGAATTTCTTGTGACTCTATTTCCTTTAGAACCATTGGCCCCAATGTCTCATGTCGAGCAATAGAGCTCTCATGGGGCAGATGAGAAGGGCTGCTCATCTTCTTTACCACTGCAAGGAAATGCATGGGGTGTGCAGATGCGCTGCGTAGCCACGCCTATCACTAGGTCTTATTTTCAGGATAGGGCTTATATTCCACAAATGCTTATAAATCCTGCTAGGGCTTATTTTATGGGTAGGTCTTATTTTCGGGGAAATACGGTATGTCTCTGCCCTTTCATTCTCCCTCCCCCACCCTTAGAAAAATACGAAACAGATCAACAAGGAAAATGACAGAACATACTGTGGAGGAAAATGCTGCTGAAGACATAACGCGGTTCTCGCTTGTTTCTTTCTAGCGTCACAGTCAGTAGGGGCTTCTTTAAGTTCTCTTCTTTCCAGTGATTAGAGACAGGCGAACAGCAGTGCCCCAACAGGCAGGGGCCTGGGCCTGCATCGCTGTGGACTGAACAAATGACTCACTCAGTCCTTCACACTGGGCCACAAGCAAACAGGGTTATGAAGCCCACTGAATTAAGATATACGCAGTATCATCTTCTGACACATAGTCAGTTTACATACAGTGTGCATAGGCCCTTTCTTTCTTTCCCCTCTGCTTCTTTTTCTCCTTCCCTCCCACACTAACCCGATTCAAACCCAATATGAAAACCTTAAAATGTTTGGTGTACACAGTTTTTCTAAAATCACTGCTTGTACACAAGAATAGTAGCTGATTTCTTAGACCTTGTTGAAATGCAAAACATTCAGTTAGAAAACCAAGAGACATTACGTCATCTTCCATAAAGCCGGCTTTCTCTTTTTCTATTTTTAGAAATGTTTCTTTACAGTGTCATGCCTTGTGGGTGGAGACAGACAGATGTAAGTAGATGCCTCATTGAAAACAGTGTGTGACAAACAGATTTCAAGAACTTGAGAGAGACATTAAGATGCAGATACGCAGACTTGAATTTACAGGTGCATCAGCAGTTGAATCACTAACTTACCTACAGTCTTTTGAGCATTATCTTTCTTTTTCCTGCCGGTACATAGAAGGCTCCTGAACTTATGGATATTTTAGTTTGTATTATTCCTCACACTCTAATACAGGTAGAATATTTTGATGATTTTTTAAAAGCTTTTTTTGCCAGAGTAACAATAATTAATTTCTATTTCATTGCTATGTATAAGGCAAAAGAAATACAAAGAAATGAGCATATTGTGCCTATTAATTTCTATTTTAAATATTTTAGATGCTTGTCACTGATTGATTCTGTTCACGTTAGCTTTCCTTGACTCCTAGACTCCACCAAATTTTCCTATTATTCCTTCTAATTAATCTCTGCCCTGCCTCCATCCCAGTCATACTTTTTGCCTGGGCTCCTGGTTATTTAACCTCCTGCTACTTCATTAGTAATGCATATTTAATACTCTCTGAGCTGGATCATTTATCGATATGTAGAGCTAGACTAGAGAATAGAATTAGGTTGCTTTGGAACACATGGTCAGAAACAGTTTCCTAAATCCATACCCACAGAACCCTCGTGGATGTGCGATTCCTTTCTCTTCACTAGTGATTCTCATGCTTTAGTGTTTGCTGGGCCACACCTGATTCTGCGCAGCTGGGAAGGACCTGAAAATTTGCATTTCTATTAATGACAAGCTTCGAGTTGAAGCTTATGCTATGGGTCAGGACCACATCTTCAAATTGCTCTAGAGGAATCTCTATGATTATTGTGATTCTCTCTGTTGTTTCCATCTAACTTAATACATAATTCTATTTTTTTTTCCTGTATCTGGAAGAATTCAACAAATTCTAGCCAAAAAAAAAAATAGTAAATAATAATGTTCTAAACAATTTCCTTTAATTTCAAATAGCATTTATAGTTATTGACAGGGTCCATAGTAGCAATGCAAAAAAAAATGCTTTACTCATATTTTCTGTTTCTAATTTTCCTATTAAATGTGTTCTATTTTATAGGTAAGCAAACTAGAGTTCATAGAGGTTAAGAGAGTTGCCCAAGGCAAATCTGCTAGTAAATGGAACTAGGACTTAACATTAGGATTCCTGGATGCCTTTTCCTACTCAAAGTATGATCCTCAGGCCAGCACAGCACCCCCACCTGGGACTTTGTTGAAAACAGACTCAGGACCCACCTCAGATGTACTGAATCAGAAACCTCATTTTACCAAGATGCCCAGGTGATTCCTAAATGCATTATAATTTAGAAACCACTACCCTGCATTACTCTGCTTCCCTAAAAACAAATAACTTAAGTGAATTTAAGTGCTTTCCTCCACCAATGTGAATACTAATTTTCACTTTTTAGTACAATTCTGAAGCTTTCTCAGGCTGGGTGAATTTTAGTAATTATATGTGTGTATTTTAATTTCTTCCAAGCCAAAACAATGGGCAGGCTGTATCTTATGTTAAGATCTTACATACATTTAGCTACGTGGAGATTGGAGATGGATACGAATGTCTTCAAATCATTTTAATTTCAAAAAATATTTTAAAAAGACAAATGTTATTTTAACAACAGGTTAAACAATTTGGGATTTGGCTTCTTTAACGAGGGTATTTCATTTCCCAAAGCACCTCACAAAAGATCACAACCCAATAACATCTGCTCACTTGTATTAAACTGAATACATACAACTACTGTTTATTTTTGAGAATTTTACAAATTAAGTATGACTGGATTAATCCCTATTTTCAAATAAAATTCTTCAAAGATTAGCTCTGTGAAATTTTTATTTAACAAATGCTATTTTTCAAGCTAAAATAAAGACTCAAGCTAAGCAAAACTATATCAATACTATGCCAGAAAGCTTCAAACAGGCATGGAGATCTACAAAGTAAATTAAATTTTCTGTTACTATCTCAGACTCATGGCCCTCTCCCTCAACCCTTCATCTAAAATTGCCACAAATGTTCTGTAACTGGGTCAGGGCACACTTGCTTGGGGGAACAAAGACATATTAAAGAGCATTCAATATGTCTCAGACATAAGGATCAAGTGAAGCAAATGTAATATCCCGTCACAAGAGTCAAGCATAATTTTCTGCTGTGTCCAGCTTTCATCCTCAATTGTCAACATGTGACTATCTTCCCCTGAAACTCATCAGGAATGCTTTGACTAAATCAGTGCAATTTGTTGTTATGCAGTATTTGTTTTGGTTTTAAATACAGGAGTCCCCTATTATCCACAGCTTTGCTTTTCATGGTTTCAGTTACCTGAATTCAATCTTGGTCTGAAAATATTAAATGGAAAGTTCCAGAAATAATTTATAAGGTTTAAATTTTGCACAGTTGTGAACAGCACAATGAAATCTCAAGTCATCCCACTCCATCTCACCCAGGATGTGAATCCTCCTTTTGTCCAGACGCAGAGGTCCTCAAACTTTTTAACCAGGGGGCCAGTTCACAGTCCCTCCGACCATTGGAAGGCCATTGGAGAGTGCACCGCACATTCCACACATGCGCACTGTGGGGGGTTGAGTCGGCTGCTAAGCAGGACAGGACAGGCAGCGGTGGCAAAAACAGCCGGTGGGCCAGATAAATGTCCTCGGTGGGCTGCATGTGGCCTGCGGGCCGTAGTTTGAGGACCCCTGGTCCGGAGTATCCACCCAGTAGATTCTACCCCCTCATTAGTCACTTGATTAGCAAATCAGCTACCTTGGTATTCTAGTGCCTGTGTTCAAGTAACCCTTATTTTACTTAATAATGGCCCCAAATTGCAAGAGTAGTGACACCAGCAATTCAGATATGCAAAAGAGAAGCTGTAAAGTTGTGTGCTTCTTTTCAGTGTAAGGTGAAAGTTCTCAACTTACTAAAGAAAGAAAAAAAATCATATGCTGAGGTTGCTAAGATCTATAATAAGAACAAATTTATCTATGGATCTGTGAAGAAGGAAAAAAATCTGGGTTAGCTTTATTGTTGCACCTCAAACTGCAAAAGTTACTGCCACAGTGCGTGATAAGTGCTTGGTGAGGATGAAAAAGCCATTAAATTTGTGAATGGAAGACAAGAACAGAAAAAGTATTCCAATTGACAGCAATGTGATTTGCCAGAAAGCATCAAACCTACACAAAAACTACAGCAAGGGACCCCTTAAAGTGAGTGACACCGAGCCATTTGCTGCAAGTAAGGCATGGTCACACAGATTCAGGAATAGGTTTGGACTAAAAGATAAATATAAAAATTATCGGAGAGGGTGTTTCTGGTGATGAAGAGGCTTTTGCTACATTTCCTGCAGTGTCGAAGAAGTTGATCAAGGAGAAAAGATGACATCCAAAGCAAATGTTCAACTGCAATGAAACCAGGCTCTTCTGGAAGAAAACACTCAATAGAACTTATATCCATAAAAGTGCAAAGGAAGCACCAGGGCATAAAACTTGGATGGACAGATGAACTCTGGTGCTATGCGGCAATGCTGCAGGGCACATGACAAAGCCAGGTATAGTGCACAGAGTGAAGAATCCATGTGCTCTCAAAAACAAAAATTATCTGCCCGTGTTTGAGCAGTATAATCAAAAAGTGTGAGTGGCAGCCACCTTATTGATGGAACTGTTCCACCAATGCTTCATCTCAGCAACAAGTGAAAAAACATTTGGAAGAGAAGGGTTGGAATTTAAAGTCCTATTACTAATAGACAATGTGCCTGGCCATCCTTTATCTGTTTGCTATGAGAATAAATGTGCCAAGGTTGTAATTTTACCTCCAAGTACAATCTCCTTGCCTTAGCCCCCTGACCAGGGCATCATCTGGTTTGTCAAGGCCACACGCACCCGCCTGGCATTTGATCGCATTTCACTGGCAACTGATGCAGACCCTAATCTGTACATAAAGCAGGGCTGTAAATCATTCACTATTGCTGACACAGTAACATTCATCACGGCTGCAATGGGTGGATTAAAATCAGACACTGTAAATGTTTGCTGGAAGAACTTATGGAGTAAAGTTCTGAATGATTTTAAAGGCTTCCTGGGGATGATGGAGAAGTAAGGAAAATGATTCAAGCAGCAAAACAAGTTGGTAGAGAAAGATTTGCCAACATGCTCAGTGAAGAGGTGGAAGAACATATTGAAGGCCATCAAGAAGTGTTAACAAATGAAGAATTGGAGGAACCTGTTGAGTCATCTACAGAGGAAGAGAAAGACAAAATAAACTGAAGCAAAACCAGAAATGTGCACATTACAGAAATCTGCCAAAGTATTTCAAACTGTGCAGACACTGAAGGGTGCAATTATGGAATAGAATCGCCCAGTGGAATGCAACATTAAAATCACCCGCATGATCACAGGAGGATTACAATCACTGCAGCAACACTTTAATGAGTTAAAAGGAGAGATACAATAACTTCTGATTACAATGTTCTTTCAAAAGGTTTTGGTAAAAAAAAACCTGTCAAATATTAAGGATACCCAACCTCCAACATCACTTGTATCTGACATCCAACCACCAACACCGTCAGGCTCAATGATCTAGGGTCACCCGAAGCAGATGCTCTTCCTTCTGACATAGTGAGAAGGTCAGTGGTGGCCTAAGTTCACCTCACTCTGTCTCATCACACAGGCATTTTATCATCTTGCATGACCACAGGCAACCACATGAATACAGTGAAGATATTTTGAGAGACCACATTCATATAACTTTTATTAGAGCATATTGTCATAATTGATCATTTCATTATTAGTTATTGTTAGTCTTTTACTATACTTAATTTATAACTTAAACTTTATCAGAGGTATGTATGTGTAGAAAAGAACAGTATTCTTTCAGGTTTCAGGCATCCATTGGGTGTCTTAGAACATATTCCCCACAGATAAAAGTAAACTACTGGGCAGGAGAAAAATGGTGGCTAGAGGCGACCTCCTGGCTCTCTGCTCTCAGAGTGGGCAGTGAAGGAAGCGACAACCGCGGGCGAGCGAACTGCGCTTACACGGGATCAGCTCGCACACCTGCCGAGAAGCCCCGAGGGACAAGCACAGTGGTGAGAAACACAGGTGAATGGGACAGTCCTCCCAAACCTGGAGAGCCGGAGCGCGGGTCGCCAGCGGGTCGCCGCTGCCTGTGGTGTTGGCTCTGCCTCCCCTCACGGGGACACGATCCTCCCCTCGCGGAGCCGATCCTCCCCCCCGCGCAGCCGTCCTCCCCCCGCGGAGCCGTCCTCCCCCCACCCCCCCGCGGAGCCGTCCTCCCCCGCGGAGCCGTCCTCACCCCCCCACCCCCCCGCGCTCCACACCAGGCCGGTGGGAAGTCCCGGGCTGCGGGCAGTGGCAGCGGGGACGCTGTGCGGAGGCGAGTCCGAGCGGAGGCCCGGACTCTGCCGAGCGCCCTGCAGAGGCCGCGCAGGCGCGGAGGGCCCAGCCACGGCCTCCCCAGGCCCAGCGCGAGTGCGGGCGCCGGCTCCCCGCTGCGGGACGCTTCCAGGACGGGGCTGCACACCGTAAAGGCGGCTCTGCCCTCGGAGACCGCTGAGGCTTGGCTGGTGCTGGGTGGGCAGAGGGCAGATCTCTGCCCCTAAACAGCTGTGACTCAGCCGGCTGGCAAGTAGCGGGCTCAGCGGGCGGTCCCGGGGCAGCGCCAAAGCCAGCCCGGCTTCCCGCCCTGCGGGGCCTCCGCGCTGGCGCTGGGAGCGGGCAGCCGCCACTCTAGCTTGGAAAGGCTGCAGAGGGTCGCTCTGGAAGTTTCTCAGGCCTCCCCGCCCTATCCCGGGGAACGCGTCAGGCATCTGGAAGAGGGAAATAGGAGAGAATCTGCTCCTCCAACCCCACCCAGGTCTTCCCATTCTGGCGGCCTGGACTCTGTATTTAAAGGCACGGAAGGGGGAGAATGGTTGCTTGCACAGCTGTCTTGCCAGATTGGACTTGGGCGGTTTTCTATCCCACCCACCTGCGCCCTGTGCCCAGAGAGCAGAGCCCATCTTGGCAAGGCGGGAGTTCCAAAGGAGGTTGCTTTTGTAGATGTGACCTGGGGAGACATTACCACCCACACTCTCCTGCTACTTGGGCCCGGTGCTTCACGCCAAAGGGACTGACCCCATCCCTGGGCAGAGTTGAGAAGGAGAAAGGCAGTACTAGCAGCTAATCAGGACAGCCTTTCGAGCTGAGACCCGTGTTCACCTCTTTACTGTGGCCTGATAGCCGGTGCCTCCAGCCAAAGGGAAGCCCCATTCCCGGGAGTTGTAGAGGGGTGAGGGAGTCTGCTGTCTGGGCTGAGACCTGCCGGGGTTGAAGACGGCCCTTGGCAGCAGCCAGACCACTGGGGTTTCATGTGGAAAGGACTGACCTCACTGATGTGGGGGTGAGCGGCAAGGCAGGTCTCTCTCTGGTCTGGGACCCTCAGTGGCCTCAGACAGGGCTTCTCCAGCAGTCCTGAGGTTTAGGCTACATACCAACTAGATAAACCCTGTTCTTGAGTAACCACTTCCTGGGCTAAGACATCAGGTAGCCCTAGGAAGTGCCTTCCTGCCTGGCCAGTGGGTTATCTTCCCCTCTGACAGGGCAGACTTCACCCTTGGGGGAGGGGAAAAATGAGAAAAGACGTTTCCCAGTCTGGGACTTGCAGCAGTCTCTTCCATTGCCTCCCCACCAGCCCACTAAAACAGATTCAGCCCTGGAATGTCAGGAGAAAGGAGAAAAGTCTCTTTCCCTGTATGACTAACTTGAATATGTGGGACCTTGGGATTAAGCAAAAGGGGGCAGAGTTATGTCTATATATGCCTGGTTGGTTTTGATCATCTGATAATATCAGAACCCTTGGCACCCAGATTGTTACCAACTTACAGGCCTATGATTTGTGAAGGAAAATCTTGACCACAGTCCTTAGCAATTGCACCAATTGACTCCCACCACCAGCAGGTGGAAAGAGGAAAGAATCTCAGAGCTTGAAGATTATGCCTAAGCACTAAACAAATCAGAGGAAGAAAGAGAACACAGAAACAAGAGACAAGACCAAAGCTTACAAGAAGTGTGGGATTATGTAAAAAAGCTGAATCTCAGATTGATTCCCAGAAGGGGAAGAGGAACATTGCAAGGGTTGGAAAACTTATTTCATGGAATACTAGAGGGAAATATGCCAGGCCTGGCCAGAAATCTTGATATCCAGATACAAGAAGCACACAGAATTCCTGGGAGACTCAATGTGAAAAGGCAATCACCTCGTCACATGGTTATTAGGCTGACCAATGTAAATGCAAATGAAGCAATCCTCCATGCAGCTAGACGAAAACAACAAATGACCTACACAGGAAAGGCTGTCAGACTAACACCAGGCTTCTCAACTGAAACCTAAAACCTAACAAGCCAGGAGGGATTGAGTGCCTATCCTTAATCTTCTAAAATAGAATAAAGCCCAACCTAGAATTCTTTATCTGGCAAAATTAAGTTTAATCTATGAGGGAGAAATAAAGTCCTTCTCAGACAAGCAATCACTGAGAGAATTTGCAAAGACCAGACAAGCGCTACAGACCAGACAAGCCCTACAGGAAGTTCTCAGACATGCCTTCCACACCAAACACACCCCTCAATGTAAAATCTTTAAAGATTTAAAGGCTAGAACTTGATCTGCATGTTGACTCCAGGGGTAAGACAAAGCAACAGGACTTTACCCAATAATACGAATGGAAATAAATATTCCTCTAATTTCAATCCTCTCAATAAATGTAAATGGCTTAAACTGTCCTCTGAAGAGACATAGACTGGCAGAGTGGATAAAAGTCCACAAGCCTAGAATCTGCTGTCTACAGGAAACACATCTAACCCACAATGATGCCTTCTGGCTGAAGGTTAAGGGATGGAAAACTATCACCCAGGCAAACGGAAGTCAAAAGAAAGCAGGAGTAGCTAAACTATTTGTAGATAACATAAGTTTTAAAATATCAAAAGTAAAAAAGGACAAAAATGGCCACTTTATAATGGTGAAAGGGAAACTCCAACAAGAAGATTTAACAATTCTTAATATTTATGCACCCAATGCAGGAGCACCCAATTACATAAAGCAAACCTTGTCTAATCTAAACACCATGTTATACAACACTACCATAGTAGCAGGGGACTTCAACACTCCTCTGAATGATCTGGATAGATCCTCCAAACAGAAAATAAGCAAAGAAATAATGGGCTTAAACAGAGCTCTTGAACAAAAAGGTCTGACAGATCTTTACAGAACATTCCACCCGAATAAAGTTGAATTTACATTCTTCTCAGCAGCCCATGGAACCTTCTTCAAAATTGATCACATACTAGGCTGCAAATCACATCTCAACAAATTTAAAAACAAAGAAATTATACCATGTGTCTTCTCTGACCATAGTGGTATAAGAGTTCAATTCCCATAGAAACACTCACCACTTTACAAAGTCATGGAAACTAAACAATCTATTATTGAAAAATTATTGGGTCAAGGAGGAAATTCAGAGGGAAATCAAGAGTTTCTTTGAACTAAATGATAATGGAGACACATGTTACTAAACCTGTGGGATACAGCAAAAGCATATCTGAGAGGAAAACTAATAGCAATAAATGCTCACATCCAAAAATCAGAAAGTTTAGATATTGACAACCTAATGAATAGACTCATGGAATTGGAAAAATAAAAGCAAACAAATTTCAATCCTAGTAGAAGAAAATAAATAACTAAGATCAAAGCAGAACTTAATGAAATGGAAAACAAGAGAATTATATGGAAGATCAACAAAACCAGAAGCTGGTTTTACAAAAAGATAAACAAAATTGATAGCCCTCTTGCTAGACTGACAAGAATTCAAAGGGAAAGGACGCTAATAAACTCAATATGAAAAAGGAGAGGTCACAACAGACACCACAAAAATACAAAATATTATCTTTGACTACCATAAAAAGCTATATGTCCCATAATGAGGAGGAAATGGACAAATTCCAAGATTCCTACAACCTCCCTAAATTCACCCAGGAGGTAACAGAATTCCTGAATAGACCAATCTCAAGCGCAGAAATTGGAGCAGTAATTAACAACCTCCCCAAACGGGAAAGTCCCGAACAAGATGGCTACACTCCAGAATTTTACCAAACATACAAAGATGAACCATACCTATACTACAGAAATTATTCCAAAACATTGAGAATGATGGTATCCTTCCTAACTCATTCTATGCTGCCAATTTCACCTTGATACCAAAGCCAGGAAAGGACACACACACACACAAATTACAGACCAATATCCCTCATGAATATAGATGCAAAAATCCTCGACAAAATTTTAGCAAATAGAATTCAGCAGCATATAAAAAAAATACTTCACCATGACCAGGTGGGCTTTATTCCAGAGATGCAAGGCTGGTTCAACATAAGCAAATGTGTAAATGCAATTTGCCTCATAAATAAAAAGAGGAACGAAGATCATATGCTTCTCTCAACAGATGCAGAAAAAGCATTTGACAAAGTCCAACACAACTTTATGATAAAAAACTCTTAACAAAATAGGTATCGGTGGCACATACCTTAAAATTATCAAATCCATTTATGACAAACACATTGCCAATATCATACTGAATGGGGAAAAACTGAAACCATTCCCACTTTGAATTGGAACTAGACAAGGATGCCCACTATCTCCTCTTCTATTCAACATAGTGCTCGAAGTCCTAGCTATAGCAATCAGGCAAGAGGGGAGTATTAAGAGCATCCAAATGGGGGCAGATGAGATCAAACTCTTGCTCTTCACCAAAGATATGCTATTATATCTAGAAAACCCCAAGGATTCGTCCAAGAGACTCCTAGACTTCATAAATGTATTCAGTAAAGTCTCAGGTTACAAAATCAATATACACAAATCAGAGGCCAATACACAAATATATGCCAGTAACAGTCAAGCCAAAACTCAAATCAAAAACACAATACCTTTTACTATAGCCCCAAAGAAATTAAATATCTAGGAACATATTTAATGAAAGATATGAAAAACTTATATGAGGAGAACTACAAAATGCTAAAAAAGAGACATTGTAGAAGATGTAAACAAATGGAAAAATCTACCTTGTTAATGGATTGATAGAATCAATATCATTAAAATGTCAATATTACCTAAAGTGAGCTGCAGAATAAATGCAATCCCTATCAAAGTACCATAATCATTTTTTACATATCTAGAAAAAATAATTCTTCACTTTGTATGGAACCAAAAAAGGCCTTTTATAGCCAGAACAATCTTAAGTAAAAAGAAGAAACTGGGAGGCATCAGTCTTCCAGACTTCAAGCTGTACTATAAAGCAATAATAATTAAATCACCCTGGGGCTAGCATAAGAACAGAAGCATTGATCTTTGGAACAGGTCTGAGATTCCAGAGATGAAACCATCTGCATATGGTGATCTTATCTTTTATAAAGCAGACAAAAATATACATTGGGTTAAAGAATCTCTTTTCAATAAATGGTGCTGGTAAAACTGGATAGCTACATGCAGAAGAATGAAGCAGGATCCCCACCTCTCACCTCTCACAAAAATCCACTCGAGATGGATAACAGACTTAAATCTAAGACATGAAACCTTAAGAATCCTAGAAGAAGATGTTGGGAAGACCCTTTCAGACGTTGGCCTAGGCAAAGAATTCTTGAAGACCCCCAAAGCAATCACTGCAGCAACAAAAATAAACAAATGGGACCTGATCAAATTAAAAAGTGTCTGCACAGCCAAGGAAACTATCATTAGAGCAAATAGACAACCCACAAAATGGGAGAAAACATTTGCTCTCTATACTTCCGATAAAGGTCTGATAACAAGAATCTATCTAGAACTCAAAAGAATTAACAAGAAAAAAATCAAACAACCCCATTAAGAAATGGGCAACAGAAATGAACAGAAACTTTTCCAAAGAAGACAGAATAATGGCCAGCAAACATACTTAAAAATTCTCAACATTGCTAAGCATTAGAGAAATGCAAATCGAAACCACAATGAGATACCACCTAAACCCAGTGAGATTGGCCTGTATCTAGAAATCCCAAAACAACAAATGCTGGTGAGGACGTGGAGAGACAGGAATACTCTTACACTGCTGGTGGGACTGCAAATTAGTGCAACCTCTGTGGAAAAGAATTTGGAGATACCTCAAATAGCTAAAAATAGAAATACCATTTGACCCAGCAATAGCATTATTAGGCATCTACCCAAAAGAGCATAAGACATTCTATTATAAAGACATCTGTACCCGAATGTTTATGGCAGCACAATTCACTATTGCAAGAACATGGAAACAACCCAAGCGCCCATCAATTCATGAGTGGATTTTTGAAATTTGGTATATGTTTACAATAGAATATTACTCAATTCTAAGAAACAACAGCAAGCTAGCACTGCTTATATTATCCTGGATTGAGCTTAAGCCTGTTATCCAAAGTGAGGTGACACTAGATCGGAAGAATGGGCTCCACATGTACTCGCCATCAAATTGGTACTTACTGATTAACACTATGGTGCTCAAAAGGTGGTGGTTTTCACCAGAGATTCAGTGGCTGGGGTGGGGGGTAGACCCATATCTGAGGGATGTGGTGAGCATTGTGGAGGGGAAGGGCATACCTCTAACCCTTGCTAGGGAGAGGCAAATATATACAATGCAACCAAAATATTTGTACTCTCATAGTTTCCTGAAATCAAAAAAGGAAACTACTATATTTATTTGTCTTGTCTAATAAATTGGTCTTTCCCTGAGATCAATATTGTTTCCATGCATATAATTTGCCTCTCAGTTCTGATGGCTCTCCCTTGTGATTATAGCTTGATTTTCCTTAACTGCCAAACTAGTCCAAAGTACTCGCCAAATTTACCACATCACATGAAGTCACAGCATGGTAAGCACTTGAAACTCAGCAGGTGAATGCTAAAATGCCTACTTGCAACTGTGAACTTCCTCAAGGTCAACAGGAAAAGTAAAGCACAGCAACAGGCATGCCCGGCTTCATCATTCTCATTTACTAGTGCCTAGTCGTTACCACCTTGCTGCCAGCACGTCCAGCAGCTTCTTATGTCGATGTCCCAATGACTGCAGTCTTCCACACACACATACACCCTGGGCAGTCAGTGATTCAAAGAGTCAATAGAAGGGAAAATGCGAGAAAAAAATTAGATTATAATATAAGCCTTAGTATAAAGTAGGAAGACTGATTTCATAAGCCAAACAAATAGATCTCATAATAATATATTTAAAGTTAATAGGTTATAGATTTCAATACTTATAACTATGAGCATAGATATTCATATAGATATAAATATAAATTAAGTATGCCACATTGAATTAAATTTGGCAATAGAGCTTGCCTATAACCATTTCCATGATATCATGCATTCCTTTATCAGAAGTATGAAGAGAAAGGAACCAAAGATAAAATGAATAAGATTCAAGATAATTTGTAAATATAACCGCGTATAGGAGAGCCAATGTCTTAGTCCATTCTGTTCTATTAGAATATCACAGAGTGGGTAAATTATAAAGAAAAGGAATGTATTGGCTCACAGTTCTGGAGGCTGGGAAGTCCAATATTAAGGCATTGGCAGGTCTGGCAATTCTGATTCCAAGATGGTCCGTTAAATGCTTTGTTCTCTGGAGGGAAGGAAGGCCTCATGTCCACATGGAGGAAGGGCAAAGAGAGAACCCACTCCCAAAGTCCTTTTTATAGTGTCTTTAATCCATTCATGAAGGCAGAACCCTCATGGCCTAATCACATCTTAAAGGTCCCACTTCCCAATACTGTTATATTGGCAATTAAATTTGAATGTGAGTTTTGGAGGGGACAAAAACATTCCAACCATAGCATCAAAGGAGGAGATAAAGCACCTAAGTACATCAGCAATGTCACGCTGTGGCAAACACACTCAGATTTCCATTTCTGACAGTGTCATCAAAGATGTTCTGTGACGGGACACGTGGTCACCCATCGTGACGTCAGCCTCACAAAGCTGGACGCGGGCATGAATGCCACTGGCTTCCTCTGAACAACTTCTTATGCTTGCCATGTTCTCAACTTTACTTAGAAATTCTTTAATCAATGTATATTTTCAATCTATATCTGTGTTTAACTACCTGATATGGACACCTCAAACTTCTGCTGTTTTTAGGAACTCCCAAAGGTACTTCTCGAAAATAGAAAATCCTTTTCTGGATTTGATTTACTTGTTTACTTCTAGACTTTAACCACATCCTCCTGTTCATCATATCTCTTAACACATTTATTCCTAAACACAGTCTGATCCTCTTAGTGCATCTTTAGTGCAGACTCTTCTCTTTCCTTTTTCAGTGATTTACCCTGGACTTTCTTCAGTGCTATTATGTCTGTCTTGGGATGCAGCTGCCCAAACTGCATGCAGCACTCCAGGTGGCATGACGAGATGATATCCCGAGTTCAAAGTTCAAAATGGTAAACACTGTAGTATAGTCCCCAAGTGACACACAGTGGCAAGCTGTCAGGCTCACCTTTGTTTAACTGAACGCTAATAGCTAGTCAAAATGTTTTGAAAACAACTGTCTAACATTAATCAATCACTGATGTTTCCAGTAAAGATTTCTATGGTTAGACCCTTGGAAATAGATTTTAGAATCAATAAAGTGTACTCACAGGTGAAGAAAAGGATTCTTCTCGATTAAAACTGAGGTGTGGGAGGAGCTCTCCATCCGACTAGATACGAAAGGAAATTTACCTCCTTTGACATTTCAGGGGCAGCGCTCTACAGGCCACTTCCTCACCCCATCATTCAACACTGCTTATAACTAACTGGGACTATATTTATTCTCATAATCTTTAAGTCAAAGAAGCAATGGTTTTCAATTCATGCCTATGTTAATTCGCGTTACTCCAGAGGCTGCAACAATATGTAAGAGGTGAGCTACCATATTAACCTGGAATAGAGCACAGGCCGTTTGTATTTCAATCTGTCATGAGCAGTTTGTTTGATTCTAGCACAAATTTTATAAGTCTGAAAGCATAGTTAAACCATTAGTCCCATGTTGTGGCCTCATTACGTCACCTAACTCTCACCTCTTATTCTGAGTGCTAGTATGTACGTGCACGTATGTGTGTGTGTGTCTGTGTGTGTGTACACTATAGGGGCACCAAGGAGCAAGAAAAAGAGAAATATTTAAAGTCATAATTCGGTTTACTTTGTGAGATGAAAGTGACAAACTGTTCCATTTTAAAGCTCTTAGGCTGTTCCTTATTTAAAAATGTGCATAACTATAATTCAGAGAGCTTTATGAGTAACAAAAGAAATTGTATATTCCAAGCATGTCCTAAACTACGGTGACTTTATAGAGATGCTCATGAACATTGTGTCATTACCATGCTGCAAAGTCTTGCTCCGAAAAGCAAGAGAGGCAAGGTTCATTGTATCAAGGTGTCATCCTGTGAATATTTGGGGTTTAAAAAATCAAAAAATTAAATGAGACTTTGTGTTTCAGACGTGATAGAAACTGATGAAAGAGGGTTTAAGTGTGTTGCTCTGGGGTTGCAGGCACAGTCTGGGCCAGACTGCTTGGGTTCAAATCCTGCCTCTGCTCAGCTGTGTGATCCTGAATAAATTATCAAAACACTCGTTAGCTTCTCCATCTATAAAAATGAAATAAGAATAGTTATAATTTCATTGCTATTAAGAGGATTCAAAATGATAATCCATGGAAGGAACATGGCACGTAATAAGCACCCAATAAACACCAACTAGCACTATTAATCCATAAACCACATGTACACACATCCAAATATATCTCTGAATAGGCTTCCCTACTAACCGCAATATCTGATCTATCCAGTAGACACAGAACTTAACAGGAACATAGCACAGCTGTCAGGCTGCGTATAATCAGGCTACCTTCATGTTTTAAGCACCAAAGTATATTTGATGTTTCACTTAAAAATATCAAAGTAACAAAAGCTAAATCCCCATAACCATTTTAGAAAGATGAAGGTTTTAAAAGGAACTTCACCATTATTATTTGGAAAATTGTAAATTTACATTTTTGGCCAATTTTTCTTGTTTAATCCAGCAGTTCCCAAATACACATCATTACAAATTATTTAACGATATTTGAAATTTAATGAATATAATTCTACATTGTAACAGATTTTTTACTAATACTAGAAAATGGATTTTAGAATAGTGATCAAAAGTGCTGGGAATTTTTGTCAGAAAAAAACCTTCATTCAAATCTATACTCTGAGGCAGAAGTGGAGAGATACTAGTTAAAGGATAAAAGGTCTCAGTTATATGAGATGAATTATTCCCAGACATCTACTGTACAGCACAGTGACTACAGATAATAATATGGTGTTATATACTTAAAAATTTGCTGAGGGCACATCAAGTATT
>VSMD01053490.1:0-25193 GCA_008750895.1 Mirza zaza
GTTTTGTTTTGTTTTGTTTTGTTTTGTTTTTGCCCTAAGCAGTCTCAGAGCGGAACCCCAACAGTTCAAAAGTTAGGAAAACTGTGCACAAAACTTAATCCAACACAATAACATTTTAAAAAAAAATAAAGCAAATTTTCTGTCATTTTAATTATAAACTAAAACAAAACCCTCCAATAGCAATGGGTAACAAAATTCATTTCACAGCAAAGTCTTACCATTTCTTAGTGAGATGAAAAAAATCAAGACTCTGGTGTAAGTATTTTATACAGCTAAGTGCATTTCATTTAAAGTACCATCCTTAAGTCTGAATTATGCCCTGCCTATTTTTATGTTAAATAATTAAACTTCATTAATTTTAATTAAATAGTTACTTAGCAAAATAGTACATTAGCAACCCTATATTGGTCCCCAGTAGTTTTAAACAACAATTCTACTATTTTAAGAGAAGGAAATTAAGGAGAGGAAAAAGTATTACTGAAACTTTAATTTCTCCCATTTGCTGGCTTGATAGGGAGTACCAAATCTGGATTTTCTTCCCTATAATGTTCAAAATGTATGTCATTGCTAACCCCTAAGAATCTAAATTGTAGAAAACTAAGCTGAATAATTTTTTGTCTTTTGGGGGTGTGCATGTACACTCATGAAAAGATCTCATTGTTGAAGTGGTAGGTGGCAGATATCAGTATATTGTATTTGGTGAGTGTAGAAACTGAGAATTGGTTTTTCCAACTGTGGGGGAAATGAAAATTAAATCCAGATATCCTCACATATGTCATTCCATTCATACACAACACACTCCCTATTGTAGCATGAAGCAAATCAATGGCAATTTAGCCATTGATTATTAATAGCAGTTTCCAGAAAGATACCTATCAGGTGACCTTGGATATTTTCTTTATCCTCTTACCAAGGCTTGGCTTCTTAATCTGTAAATGGGCATAATATGTCCTATCTCATGGGAATGGTTGTAGGATTAAATGAGATAATACATAACACATTAGTTACCAGCATAAAATAAGTGCTCAATAAATGTTTTGTGTTATTGTGTTAAGTTTATGTTAAAAAGAGATGAAAATGGCTGACTTAATTCATGGAATTGCTTTCCCAAATCTTCAAGCTAAAATAGAAAATAAAATTGCCTGGATCTTTATCAACTAATGCCAACCAAAGTGTTGGAAGCCTTTCATTAAAACTATAACTTTCTGAGACTTTGCTACTCTGCGTGTGTGTGTGTGTGTGTGTGTGTATGTGAGAGAGAGAGAGAGAGAGAGAGAGAGAGAGAGAGATCACAAAAGATGATAATTTTTTTTTACCCTCTCGTTCATTTCATATATTTTTATTTTTTTTATTTTGGAATATTATGGGGGTACATATGCTTTGGGTTCACGAATTACTTTTGCACCACCCAAGTAAGAGCTACAAGCGTGCCCATCCCCCAGACAGCACACACCACACTTGTTAAGTGTGAATTTACCTATCCCCTTTTCCTCCCTCCCACCTGCCTGATACCCAGAGAGTGTTACTTCCATGTGTGCACATAAGTATTGATCAATTAGTACCAATTTAATGGAGTACATATGGTGTTTGTTTTTCCATTCTTATGATACTTAGAAGAATGTGCTCCAGCTCCAACCAGGATAATACGAGAGGTAGTTCACCATCTTTTATGGCTGAGTAGTACTCCATCATATACATATACCATATTTTATTAATCCATTCATATATTCATGGGCGCTTGGGTTGTTTCCACACTTTTGCAATTGTGAATTGTGCTGCTATAAACTTTCAAGTGCAGATGTCTTTTTATAGAATGTCTTTTTTTCCTTTGAGTAAATACCCAGTGGGATTGCTAAATCAAATGGTAGTCCTAGTTTTAGTTCTTTGAGATATCTCCATATTACTTTCCATGGAGGTTGTACTAGTTTGCAGTCCCACCAGCAGTGTATGAGTGTTCCTATCTCTCTGCATCCATACCAACATTTGTTATTTTGGGACCTTTTGATAAAAGCCATACTCATTGGAGTTAAGTAATATCTTAAAAATAAATAAATGGGACTTGATCAAATTAAAAAGCATATGCACAGCCAAGGAAACTATCATTAGAGCCAATGGACAACCTAGAGAATGGGAAAAAATATTTGTATGCTATATATCCAATAAAAGGCTGATAACTAGAATCTATATAGAACTCAGGAAAATCACCAAGAAAAGTCAAACTACTGCATTAAAAAGTCAACAGAAACGTTTCAAAAGAAGATAGACTAATGGCCAAAAAACATGAAAAAATGCTCAATATCTCTAATCATCAGGACGATAAATTTTTAAATTGCTATTCTATTGACAGGCAGAGAAAGATCAGATGGGATGTTGACCTCCAAATTTTCTCAGCTAAAAAGCTATCACCAGTAAGGGTTAGATAAAGAGATTTGACAAAGGAAGACTTGAGTACCCCCTGAGGCTTTTGCTCCTGACCAGCAAGGCTCAGACCCGTGTACCTGTGAGGATTTATTTTGCCTGGGATGAGGAGACCTAAAAGGGCCACCTTTCCTCAAATAGGGTGACACCTTCTCCCAAGCAGGTAACAGTTTCAGCAGCCATTAACCTTGTCTCACCAAAGGAGGGAAGCTACACAGAAGACAGGCCAAAAGGCCCAGGACTCCCACATAGAGCATTTATCTTTTTTACTTACCCCATGAAAACTCACCTAGCTTACCTTGAGCACTGCAAAACTTTTCCTTCTTGAGGTTGAGTGAGCGATGAGTTGGGGCAGAGTATCTTAAGCTTCCTTTAAAGCATAGACTTTTCCACTTTGGTTAGGAGAAGAAGGGAGACCTGTATGAAAACTGTTGAAAGCAAACACTCTCCCTCAAAAAAGAAAATAATGAATATTGACATATACATAACAGATTGCATGTAACCCAGGGGAGTAAAGAGATTCCTGTGAACTGCAATTAAGAACTGTTGTCTGACCATTGGAATGAGCCACCAACCTATTATGTCAGCTAGAGAAAGCTATATGACACCAATTAAAACTGTTTTGAATATAAGGAACAATAAACCTACTCAAAGTAGCCCAATAAGAAGGAAGGTTATATTATCAACAATTTATCCAACAAACAGAGTGACCACTCTTTGCCAAGACGCAGGGGCATCTTAATGCAAGAAGTCCAGCCAGAACTCATGGACCAGAGCTGAAATCTGGAGTCTAGAAACCATTCCTTCTATTTTTTCAAGACCTACTTTGTCTTTCTCATATCTTCACCTTCATAACCCTTTGCTATGGTCTCAATGTGTCCTCCCAAAATTCGTCTGTTGAAACTTAATGGCCCATGTGATATTATTAAGAGATGAGGCCTTTAGGAGGTGATTAAGGGTTGAGGCGCTGCCTAGCTTTCCTGCTACGTGAGATCACAGCAAGAAGACACCATCTATATGAAGCAGATTGCCTCCACCAGACACCGAATCTGCTGGCAACTTGATCTTGGACTTCCTGGCCACCAAAGCTGTGTGTAATACATTTCTATTATTTATAAATTACCCAGTCTAAGGTATTTTGTTATAGCAACCTAAACAGACTAACACTCCCTTTGTACATCTACTCTGTTTTTCTCTTTTTTCTCTCCTTACATTTTTTATCTGAATGCTCATTTTGGGAATAGTCCAATATAGCTAATTTAGATCTAATTTCCATTTTCTCCCCACTCAAGTATTTATACCAACTGGAACCCTCTTTTCTGTGAGTTGGAATTCCTAAAAGAGGGGATCTTGTTGGCTTAACCAACTTATGGCTCCACTTGGGGCCAGATGATGTTAATCAGCTGAAGCTATGGCACGTAGAGAGAGGTCGGGAGCTCTCAAGTGTGCAAACATGATAACCTGGGCTCCCTCATTTCAGGTTATGGTGGGGGTGCAGCCATGGAAAATGGGCCTATTGCCTGCCCTGCTCTCCAGGAGCACTGGGGGATGAATTGATAAGGGTCCCTTGCAAATCTCTCTGCACAGTGGAAAAGAAAACTAAAAGTCATGTCTACATAGAAGGTATATATTGGTGTATTTTTTTGGTACATATTCCTGCATTTTTTGAAAAAGGGCAACATATAAACTCCTGGTTTTGCATGATGTCCAAGTGTTTTGGGAAACACATCCAACAGTGGTTTGTGCCTGTCTCATACTTGTTTTATTTTATTTGGCAGCAAAACGAAGACTGTTTCGGATAAAAGCCCAGTTCTGTCCTTTATACGTTTCATTAAGCATTATATGCTGTTCCTGTCCTCTTTTTCAACAGTCACGCCCAGGCATGTTTTGCAGACTCCTTCTGTGAGAATATTTTTGCTCATTTCTACCTTATGGTTTCTTGTAGCCACAAAATAAATCTGACATTTGACATCAGGCTGGAGGATCTAAAGAAGATAAAAGTTCCTTATCAACCCATTGTTTCTGTTAATGAATTGATAAAATTGCTTTTTGTTGATGTTGTTTAGAAAAAACTGCTGGGAAACCTAAAACTGAAATATATTCCTGGAAAGAACAGAAAAGAGGGAGGATAGGGGAGATTGTGGAGCTGGAAATTTGGGCCCAGGCTCTGCCTCTCACAAGCTGTGTGTCCTTAGGCAAGCTGCATAACCTTTCTGGGCCTCAGCTGCTCCTCGTTAATCATATGGGGATGATACTTCCTTGAGTTTGAGCTCTTCAGTTTTTTTGAGGACACAATGCAATAAAATGTACTCTCACAAAAGTATTTTCACAATTTAAAAGTATGCTTCAGAAAGTGAAGGATGCTAGTTAAAAGAATAAAAATCTAGGACCATGTTAAATAGAAGTGGTGACAGTGGGCATCCTTGTCTTGTTTCAGTTTTTAGTGGGAATGCTTTCATCTCTTCCTCACTCACTATGATGTTGGCTGTGGGTTTGTTGTATATGGCTTTTATAATTTCAAGATATGGTCCTTCTATGCCTAGTTTGTTGAGGGCTTATATTATGAAAGTGTGCAGGATTTTGTCAAATGCTTTTTCTGCATCTATTGAGATGATCCTCTGATCTTTGGTTTTGCTTCTGTTTATGCACTCAATCACATTTATTGATTTACATATGTTGAACCATCCTTGCATCCCTGAGATGAAGCTCACTTGGTCATGGTGGATTATTCTTTTGATGTGTTGTTGAAATTGGTTTGCTAGTATTTTATTGAGGACTTTTGCATCTGTATTCATAAGGGATATTGGTCTGTAGTTTTCTTTTTTTATTGTGTCCTTTTCTGTATTGACATTAAGGTGATTCTAGCTTTGTAGAATGAGTTGGGGAGGATTCCCTCCTTCTCAATGTTATGGAATAATTTTTGCAGTATGGCTACCAGTTCTTCTTTATAGGTCTGGTAGAATTTGGCTGTAAATCCATCTGGTCCAGGGCTTTTTGTTGTTGTTGTTGGAAGACTTTTTATTATTGCTTCAAACTCACTGCTCATTATTGCTCTGTTCAGGAGTTCTGTTTCTGCCTGTATTTTCTAGTTTATGTGTATAGAGATTTTCATAGTATTCATGGATGATGTTTTTTATTTCTGTGCTATCAGGTCCAATATCGCTTTTATCATCTCTGGTTGAGCTTATTTGGGTCCTTTCTCTTCTATTCCTATTTTCTTCTATTAATCTTGCAAAAGATCTATCGATTTTGTTTACCTTTTCAAAGAACCAACTTTTTGTTTCACTGACCTTTTGTATTTTGTTGTTTATCTGTTTTCCATTTCATTTAGTTCTGCTCTGACATTTATTATTTGTTTTCTTCTGCTGGCTTTGAATTTGGTTTGCTTTTCCTTCTCTAGTTCCTTGAGATGTGATGTTAGGTTATTAATTTCTGATCTTTCTGACTTTTTGATGTGGGCATTTAAGGCTATGAATTTTCCCCTTAGGTGTGCTTTTGCTTGGTCCTGTAGATTTGGATAGATGTATCCCGTTTGTCCTTTAGTTCAAGGAATCTTTTGATTTTCATCTTAATTTCATTATTGACCCAATAATTGTTCAGCAGCAGGTTGTCTCATTGTGTTGAATCGCATGTTACTCTTGGAATTGATTTCTAGTTTTAATCCACTATGGTCTGAGAAGATACATTGTATGATTTCAATTTTTTTTAATTTGTTGAGACATGATTTAGTGGCCTAAGATAGAATCAATCTTGGGGAATGTCCCATGTGCTGATGAGAAAAATGTATGTTCAGTAGTTGTGGGGTAGAATGTTCTATAGAAGAGAGGGGGGTCCCTCAATGGCACTTTTTTTCCTACTATGCAATGTTGACGTGGCAGGGGAGGGGCATGTTCACTAGAAGCCTGTAATGCAGATGTTCTGATTTGTTCTGTTTGCCAGCGATTGCCTCTGTTCAAGCCTGTGCTGGATGCTTCTTGTGCTGTGTGTTGGGTTGTTCACCAGATAGTTGTAGGATGTTCGAGTCAGGAGCTGGACAAGACCTTCTTCACTGAGCTGGTGTTGTGGGGATTGTTCTGCCCAAGGTCTCCCTGCTGAGGTAACAGTATAAGTTGGGTGAGGCTATCTGCTCAGTGTTTGTGGGTTCCTGGGCTGTGGGTGTATGTTTGAACCAGGTCCGAGTGTCCTGGGGCCTCATGGCTGGGGGTCCCTGATGGGAGTGTTGGACTTTGGAGTAGTTCCACTGGCCCTGCAGCAGTGGTAGAGGGTCTAGGGTAGGATCTTGGGGCCCAGGTGCAGAACTGGAATCTTCGGGTGGTTTCCAGAGCCTGGCAGGAGTTCTGGAGGCACAGAGGCGGAGGCTTGGGCTCCAGCATGAGCACCTCAGAGCCGGCACTGGGGAGGAGCCAGAAGCAGGGCTTCTGAGCAGGGCCTTAGAGCTGGAAGCAGGGCAGTGTGGATGGCAGGGCTGATCCAACCTGGAGGGTGGGGTCAGGACCAAGCAGGCAGCAGGCATTTGGGACCTGGAGGATGGAGTCCGGGCCAAGCAGGTGCGGGGTGCCGATGCCAAGTCATGCTGTTGGAAGTCAGTTCCAGCAGCCCAGAGACCACAATCCTCCCTGTTCCCGACTCCCAGGACCCACTGAAGCAGTCGACCAAAGCCTCCCAGGTTGGAGCCCGCAGTGCCCCATTCAATTCTCATGCTCACATCCCTTTGCACTGTAGGGGCTTCCAGTCACTGGGTGCAGCTTAAAGGAGCCTCCAGTTAGTCTGCTCCCTCCCCAGCCAGGTGGGGGCAATGTGAAGGCCACCACTGCAGAGTTGAGTCCCATACTGACCTGGCACCATGCACCCAAGAGCTCAGGATGGCTTTAGCTGCTGCCCAGTCCCCACCGCACCTGTTGTCTGGTGAAATGACTCCGCAAAGACTCCAGGGAGGTCCCCGGACCATCCAGGTGGAGGTATGTGGTGGTGGAGGGAGCCCTCTCACAACTTGGCCATAGTGCTGGTGGGGTGAGCACCACACCCAACACTCTGTCCTCCTATTCTTCCCCATGCATATTTTAATCTTGTCAAATATATCACCCCATCACCTTTATTGTTCCCCACTGAGTGTCCCATGTTGCTTCTCTATGATTTCACAATGTTCCTTCCAAGAAGAGCTGTCCGTAAGTAGACACCTGCTTGCAGTTTACTCTTCTTTCCTTGACAGCTACAGGCTTGTGGTCTGCTTCTAGTCTGACATCTTTTTTCCCTCCTCTTATATCCAGGGGGGCTTTTAAGCACTTATATCAATGACATCAATTGAAATGCATGACAAACCCCTGAAGTATATACTATTATTATTCTCCTGTTTTATAAATTAAAAACGGAGGCAGAGAAGGTTAAGGTTAAGAGGTTAAACAGCCTGTTAGTTGTGGGATTAGGCTGTGAATCCAAAAGATAACTAGAGCCTCCTCTCTGACTCCAAGGAGTTGATAATCCACCAGGAGGTTTGTACATCACATCCCACGAGCCATAACTCAGAATGACACATCCCAGCCTAATGCTGTGGGCTGAGGGAACTCAGATGTGGGCTTAATTATTTCTGCCTGTTTCTATTAAGACAGCTTCAAAGGGAAGTTAACAGGTGGGTTGAACCTTAGGCACAGAGCCAAGCTGACCAGACCTCCTTGTCACTATCCACTTGGACCTATCCATCAGGATGTTAGATATAATTCCTGCCATAGTTTTCAGTAGCCATGTGCAAGCCTATGTGTCAGTGGATTGTGAGAAAAGAAAAGAAAAGAAAAAAAAAAACCTCAGTTGAGTGGTAAAATACTTAGCACCTGATAATGCTACAAACTATCTACCCCATAACTTTCAATCCAGCATGCATTGACCTCAGGCAGCAGCTCATAAAAGCTGAAACCCTGGAGGTCACCCAGTTCAATGATAGCAAGTAGATTTCATTTTCTGTGTCTCCTCCAACCCACTGAGGGTGGGCTTCTGGAACACTGAGTCTAGAAAGATCCTGAGATTGTCAGAGATCAAAGGAACATGTGCCATAATTGATTGGTGATGTCTGACTTGGTCGCAGGAGTGGAGAATTATGACACGCATGCAACATGTAGACCGGACTGAAACTGATCCAACATGTTTGTTTTACAGAGAAGGAAATAGTACTCCAAAATGGAAGGTTGAGTGCCCAAAATCACTTTGAAGATTAGTGGCAGAGTTATCTGGTTTCTAGTGCTCCTTCCATAACACTTCAACTCCTATGAAGTCATAATTGGTGCTCACACGATCAGCAGCAAAAACCAGCAAGAAAATTATATTATGCTTAATGCAGTATTTGAATTAAGTGCATTTCACTCTAATTCCTTGGAAGCTACTGATCCACGTAATGTAACTCTATTCATTGGAATATCTGACTATTCAGAGCATTCCCTGACTCAGCTGCCTAACAGCAAATAACCACCCCTGGGCAAGTAGCACTTTATTCCAGAAAAGAGAAAAGAAGACAGGTCAAGGTCTGCATTTTTTTTTTAAAGGGCCAGCGACAAACATTTATGTAGTGGTACTGTTGACCAGTCTGACCTGGGCTTGTTTTGTAAAATCTAACAAAATAAAAGGCATTTGAATGAATGATGGCTCTTTAAACAGCAAGCTTGGCTAAGCTAAACCTTGGTGGCCAGATTTCATCGTCTCTAAACATTCCTGAAGTATGAGCTAATTAAGATGTAAGTCCTGGGGGATAAGTGGGAGTGCAAAGGTGGAGAGGAAGAAAGGAAGGTGTGGCGAGTAGGGTTACTGTGTGTACAGAGCTTGATGGAGCCCCTTGGCAGCTTGTCTGGAATCTTGGCAGCAATTGAGAATCAAATGTACCGGAGAGTTTTCATGGAGAAGGCCCTCCAACTCAATCCAGACTCTGCCACGTACTAGCTACAGGATCCCAACACAGAGCTTTCCCTGCAACCTCTCTCAGCCTCAGTTTCCTCATTGTAAAAAATGATACAATAACACCCATTTTTCAGGATGGTCTAAAAATTGAGTGAGATAATTACGTCGAACACCCAGAAGTGGTGCCTGGTTTTTAGTAGGTGCTCAAAAGGTGGTCAGGCCAGGTCATTAATAAATATGCTGGCTTAATATATTTTGTGGTGAAAGCAATACAGGGCCAGGAATGAGAAGCCCTGAGTTCTGGTCCCACCTCTGTCACAAATTCACTGAGATCTTGGACCCCTTCCCTTGCACACAGTAGGCATTAAATATTTACAGAAGGAGTGGATAAATGAATAAGGAAATCCAAGAAGGATTTTACATAAACTTGTTTGGCCGTAATTTTCTCATCTACCTAGGGAAAACTGGCTTCTCAGACCCCTTTGGACCAGCAATGTGCTTTTGCCATCCATATTTCACAGAGATGAAAGCGCCCACTACGATGTGAGCTCTGTCCCAGGCAAGAGACCAAAGTGCCAGGGAAGTTCCTAGTACACAGCCCTTGACCTCAGCTGTCCCTGAGCTAAGTCACACCTGAAGTCTTGCCCCTGCCCACCCAGGAATCCCACAATGCTTCACTACTGTTGGCATTGACTCCAAGCAAAGCAAAGCAGGTTTTAGAGCAAGGGCCAGGCAAGAGTAAAAGTGAGGCCTCATGGTGCATTTCAGCCTCTGCTCATTCATAGAAATGACTGTCACCAGCATTGTCCTGTTTCTGGGTTTTCAGCCCCCCTCAGCTGTGAATCCAGGACTGCCAAGTAGAGAACTTAGGCTGCCTGGCCACCAAGAAAGTCAGAACATTGTGTCCCCCCTCAGCCCTGTCCTGCTGCTGGGCACCAGCTTGCTCAGTGGGAAAGGATTGGCAGGATGTGCTTAAGCCCAGGGTGCCAGCTCAGCTTGGGGACTCCTGGCTTCCTGTTGCACAGAGGAGATCCCCTTGAAGGGTGGGCTTTTACCCCAGGGCGGGGGAAAGGGGCTCAGGAGCCCAGAGACAGTAACATTCATAGGATGAGAGTTCAAAAGGAAATAGCACAAGCTGGAAGTAATTGGTGTGTCTTAATGCTTTAAATATGCCTGCTTTTGTTTATTTTTTAATCTCAGCAAGTCATAGACACTGAGCGGTAAATCAGATTTCTGTTTTCTCCCTGCCGTTTGCTACTCCATCTTAAGAGGAGCTTTTACATGGCTTTTAAAGATAAAACTTTAGAAGGCTGCAGCCCAGCCTTGTGCCCAGGAGGCAGGGAGAGCAGCCATTTGAGGCGAGAGACCAAAGTGCAGAGGAGGGAGGTAGCAAAGGCTGCCCAGTGAGCCTCCTGGAAAATGAGGTAAGAACCAGGAAGTAGAGTGAGGTAGGAACTAGACAGATAAGTTTGCTGGGAGCTGACAAAAAAAGCAAGGAGCCATGGAACTGGAGAAGTCGGGGAGCCATCTGTAATTTACGTGGGTGCCAACAGGAAATCACTCTAGGTTTCTAAGCAGAGGATGAACATTAGGAAAATTCTGTTGATGAAAGGTATTTCTAGTGTCTCTTCTTGCTGCCTATTAGAATAAGTGGCAGGGAGGGCATGTCGACCTACTAATAGATCAAATTCAAACTTGAAAATAACAAGGATGGGGGTAGGTTATAATTTTTCTAACCTATGATTTACTCAAATAACGAGAATGTTTTTAGTGCTATCCAACACCATTTAGTTATGGATTCATCTACTCAACAAAGAATTGTTAAATACCTTCTACGTGTTCATCCCTCTGGGAGATACAAAAGGAAGAAGAAATTGATAATCTCATCCACATGAGTGTATAAAAATGTGCTTTAAAAAAAAACACAAAATAGGACACAATTAGTTGCCCAAGAAGATACGGTATGATACAAGCAATCTGTTGAGGAAGAAGTCGCTGAAAACCGGGAATGTCTAGACAGGGCAGGTGGATGGGGGTGGGCGGAGCAAGGAACATTCCAGGCTAGGGAAAGAGATTGGCAAAGATTTGGAGGGAGGCCTGAGGAGGGTTGTTTGAAGGCTGTTGGGGATGGGACACTAGCCTGTCTGAGAGGAAAGTATTCAAACGCACTCCTGGAAACAAAGAAGAGAACTTCCTGACTTTTGAGACAGAGCTCACTGCTTTAAATGGTGATTTAAGACGATGAACCTGGCCGCAATACTAGGGGTGGGAGGCAGGGGAATTGAGGAAGGAGAGGTCAGCTTGGGGTTGCCCCAGCCACCCAGAAGTGGATAGAGACAGGACTGGGAGGCTGGGTCAGGTACAGCCTGTCATAACAGTGGGTCCCCACAATTGGAGCTTTCAAATATTCCTGGGTCCCGCCAGTTGTCCAAGCTGTCCAAAGAGCGAATTGGACACCAGTGCTCCAAATCCCTGCCTGTGCCAGGAAACAAATGCTTCTTCTGGTGCCTTAGGAGGAGCCTGGAGAATAGAAGAAAACCACGAGAAAGTGTGCTTCCCATCTGCAGCCCACATCCTCGCAGCCCGCCCACCATTATGGAAAGGGGGGATTAATGAGATGCAGACCGTCCAAGACCTAGCCTTCTATTATTCATTTTTCTTGGAAATGTCTGAGGCTCTGTGATCCCTCTGTAATCCCATATGCCATACTTAGCTTACATTTTGACAGGCACAGGGCTGGTCTCTTGGGCCAGCATGCACTTCAGGATGGAGGAGGCGCTGCCTTGAGCGCCACACTGAGGGCTGACCTTCCAGGTGGCATCAGTTAGCCCCAGGAGCCCAGCTCTCTGGCACTAATCACAGAGCAGGAAACCAGAAAATAGGACGTCCTTTAATTTTTTTTTCCTCTTTTTTTTTTTTTTAATTTGAAGGCAACAAGAGTTTGTCTCAAGTATGAAACTGGACTAAATTTCTGAGTTTAGAAAAGCCATAAGAATTTTTATTTACTCTGTAAATGCTCTACTTCCAGAGCTTCTCCACAACCCAGGTTTCTCTTTCTAGCTGAGACCCTCTGTTTTATTTTCCTGAATAACCTGTAATTTATTCTATTACCTAGTAGTGTGTAGCCAGGATTCCCTGCTCTGAACCAAAAGTCTCTTTGGCTTTTGGTATCAGAAAACACTCCTAGACTGAGGCTCACTTTCTACCATTGGGAAGAGAAGATTTGGCGGGGGGTGGGGCGATTAATCTTTGTATTATTATTATTTTTTTTATTATTATTAAAAATGGTGAAACAAAAACCATGGAGCTTTTTAATATGTTTACCCAACTGATGAAAAAGTGATTTCTGCAAAATATATAAATCCATACCTTTCCAGAAGACCTATAATTAACTAAGTGCCACCTACATCAGTCCCTTTCCTGACTGCCCTGTGTTGTTCAACATAGTTTGCTGTTTCACCCTTGTTTTCTAGTCACTAGTGACAGTGGGTGTTATCTCCCAATGTCACATCTTGAGAGTGCTACCCAGTGGCCTTTGAAGTGTTCTAAAAGGCTTGTTTAATGAGCATCCCAAATGGATGATTGGAAACCAATCTATTTTTCCTCATTCCTGATCCGTCTATCACCCACATCATCCTCCTACCCTCGAATTGAAACACTTTCTCGTGCAGTTACTGTAGCCTCCACCCTAGTAGGACTGCTGGAATGCACAGTCCCCTTTTCGGCTACCCTAACCATTGTCTGGGCAGCAGCCCACACACCACACCTTTCTCCGCCTGCTCCCCCATATCAGTGGGCGCCCAGGAAGCACAGTATTCAGGAGTTGGATTTATTTCCAGATGGAGATATTGAGTTCTAGAGAAAGCAAGGTGGACACCTGGGCATTTTGGAGGGTTGGTTGTGTTTTTTTCTTTTAATCCCCCCTTTTTCCTGTCTTTCTTTCTCCACATTTCCAGAATTTATTGTTCTGGAGGGGTTCATCCCACTTCTGTGCTCCAGAAGAAAGCGCACAACTCAGGCCTGGTCAGTTCTCTTCCCTGTTCTCAGTAATTGATTCAGGATGTGGGCATGTGGCCCAGGCCAAGCCAAGAAGGGTGAGTGTCAGGGTTTTTGCTAGACCTATTGGAAAAGAGATGCTGTGTTTCTGCTAGGTTTGAAAGTTGATAGATTGTAAGCATGATGCTTCTGGTGGCCATCATATCACCCGAAGGGGAGAATCTTCTTGCATTCTAAGCCAAGAGAGGAAAGCAAAAATGAAAGATGGAGAGACATAGATGTCTGATGACATTATTTGAGCCCCTAGATCTAGCTGTGCCTGAAACTAACTATGCCTGAACTTTTCTATTATGTTAGGCAGAAAAATTCCCTCTCCTGCTTTAAGGCAGTTTGAGCAAATGCTACTCTCCCTGAAGAGGATTTCCAGCCTGAAGCCTTGAGACTTTGAGCCCATTATTAATAGAGGGTTCTTGTTCTTATTAATGTGCTAACATCCAGGAATAGACTGATTCATCACTGCTTAATTTACCAAAACACACTGTAGAAATATGTGGCTTCTGTGAACTCTACCATCATTTCCAACTTATTTTAATTAATATATTTAATCTTTTCTTTCCCAAACATGACTAAGTAATGAACAAGTAGCAAAAATTAATGGCTGACAGATAAAGAATGGTCTAAGTGTAAGGAGCAACAACATCCGATCTGTCTGATGTACAAAACTGGGGCCCAGTTCCCACTCAGCTGTTCACGGATACGCTACATACACTCTAAGAGAAGCCCCTCTCCAGAGCTGGGCAGTCAGGGCCAGGGAAAAGGACTTCCCAAGGCAATGTTATTTCTGTTCCACAGAACTAAAGACTAAATCTGTCAGTTAACAGGACTGAACTTTGAAGTTAGACAGACTCGGATTTAAATCTGAAGGTTTATAATTTACTAGTTATATGAACTCTTGTCTTTGTTGAGTTGTGTGAGCCTCTCAGCCTATCTTCTTAGCCTTGGTTTCTTCATCTAGAAATGGGACTATTGATAGTATTTCATGAGGTTGTTGAGGAAATTCAATGAAATTGTAAATCTAAGTACTTTGGTCACCAGCATATAGTAGGTAGTCGATAACTGGTAGCCATGATGAGTATTATTGATAGTAATTTTAATTGTAATATAATTAGTATAATTAGTAATAGTAATTATAGTAAAAATAGAGGCAGTAGGAATTTGCTCATTCCTACTTATATTTCATGTGTATGGTATAACTGGAATTTGGGGCCTATGAACTACATTAAGAATAATTACCATACATAGGCCTGAGTGTCCTCTTAGCCTGGCATGTAAGGATTAGGAGAGTGAAGAGACAGAAGAAGGACATTTTGGCCAGTTTTGTTGAGTCCAACACAAAGTACATTGACCAAGCCAAATTTCTCAAACACTCACAGGATTTTGTAAACTAATTTCTACTTACTTTCAAGTCAAGCAAAATGTCCCATTGAAGGTAATACTAACCAATATCTTTTAACAGTTACATTATATAAACTTTGTAGAAATAGAAGAGCTAATACATTCCATTCATTTGTTCAGCCTCTAAAAATGGCACCTAAAATAGCATATTAACTTTTTAAAAGGAGAATTTTAAAAATGTACTCTAGAATACCCCGTTGTTAAACTGTGGCATAAAATGAAAATAAAAATAAAGATAAAAGTGAATATAAAAATGAAACAAAACAATGCCCCAGTAACCAAATAGAGAAACAAAGCAATATCAATGAATGCAAGAATACTATACATATGTGTGTGATTGTGGGTCATTCACACCGGGATAAGTGAGTTTTAAATTATTTTATAAGGTCAGAGCTCTCTTCAACCCCAATCTGGGACCTATGGTGGCTAAAGGAAAGAGAAAAAGGAGTTGCAGTCCCCACATGACCTGAGCAAAAGGCAGCTGAGGTAGGTACATGTCCCTTCTGTTTTATTGTGTCAAGGCTGTTTGCCTGGCTGCTCTGCCCTCATTCCCAGCCTCTGACCACAGTGACTGGTTCAGAGTCGGGTATGTGAAAAATTCTGGCCAATGATAAGCTCAGGATTGTATTGAACATCTTGGTGAGAGAAACTCACTTTTTTTTATAGGACCTGAAAATTAGAGGCTGTGCTCCTACTTGCTGCCAACTGCTACTACTGCCGCCCATGAAACCTGAGACTGAAGCTAACAACAGCCGAAGACAGAGCCAAGAAATGGAGAGAAACTGATTCCTGATAATCCCTTTGAGCTATAAATCCAGCAGTGCCTAACTAACCCTGCTTTTCAGTTAATATAAGCCAATGGATTCCCTTTTTGTTTAAGCCAGTTTAGGTTAGGATTTTGTTACTTGCAAATTAAGGTGACCTAATGATAGAGAGATCCAGTATCAAAAATAAATGAACAAAATTAAGAAATACCTAAGTTTAAACTAGGCATAAGCCAGTCAGGGGAAAGGTCACAGTTAGATTAAGGCCCAACACAACAGCCTGTTGAACCTAGAAATTTCTACAAATTGAACCACACAATCATGATGCACTTTCCAGATAAAAATAGTTAAGCAAACAAGTGAAACATCAGTTTCTGCTGTGCGGCCATATCTGTTCAATTAAACTGGAAAAAGTATCTGAATTCAAGATGGTGGCTCTGGCGGGAACAGAGAGCAGGGCTGGGGAGGTCTGGTCAGGAAATTGGCAGAGGAGGCAGCTGTTTTACATCTGCTTTGATGGGGAAAAGCAATGGGCTAGCTTGCTAAATGTCCAACAAGGATGCTTGCAACAACTGCATTATTTAGGGCTTCTGTGACTTCTTATTTGAGAGGTTTTCCCAAACTTGGGAAGGTGCCTTTAGGGCCAGAAATAAAGGGGTGTGACTCTTCTAGCACACAAGCAGAAGGAATTCAGACAAACGCGGAATTGTAGTTTTATGAAACGGGGACTGTACAAAGCAGATGCATTAGCAATTTGGAACCCGCTTAGGACAGTACTTTGCTTGTTCAATTCCTGGTAGAAATCCTGCCCCCCAAATTATTTTAATCTTATATGGCAATTTGTTTGCCAAAAAGGGGCTTTGATGCAATGTTAACATAAAAATCACACAAAGCGAGAGCAGGAGACTCTTGGAACTCAGAAGCTTCTTTCCCAAACCACAGTTAGCCCAGTGCCCATTCCTGGCAGCGTGGGATGCAGCGTGATGGCGGGCTGGGAGCCGAGAGACGACAGGGGCAAAAGCCAAAATTTTTCTTTATGTTAAGAGCTCTGCATTAGGACTCATATTCTTCTGAATCATGCATTTGGAGTATCCTCACTATTTAGTTCTGCTTCTACTGGGTAAACATCAGGAACTGTTTGAAAAACAGGACAGGATTAACTCAGCCTAGCACTCATTCAAATACCGAGGTTTGGGTCCCTTGGGCAAGACATTTGTCAGTCACAGAAAGCCAGCTCTCCACCTGGGAAGCCAAAGGAATCATCCTACACCTTAGCTCCTTCCCATGCCATAAGTTGGCTCATCTGGGTACCATGTGCTAAGATGTGCTTATAGCAGAAAAACATTCCCAGTACATTCAATCCCGTTGTATGGCAAACAGGAGAAGAGGTCTGTCCCTGTGTTGGAAAACACGGTATCCAAAATGAAATGGGCAGTTCAATAAAAAGCAGAGAATCAGCCCTAGAATAGTGCCTAGCACATAACAGGCACTCAATAAACGTATGTTGAGTGAATGTGTAACTGGCTCCATGAACCCCTACGTGTTCTTTATAATCCTTTCCCTTAACTATTTGACCCTTTGAGTTGTTTCCCAGAAATGATGGACTCCAACTCCTTGCTTCAAGTGATCCTCCCACCTCAACCTCCCAAAGTGCTGGGATTATAGGTGTGAGCCACACACCTGGCCTGATTTTCTACAAGGCAAAGGAATTGAGATTCTGAAGGCCCCTGGGCTGACCTCCTGACACCAAGGTTCACCATCCCCCACAACCTGCCTCCAATGCACATAGCCACTTGTTAGTTACACCATGACCTACTGAAGGCAAGTGACCCCTCCTTTAAAAGCCCATCATCTCCCTTAGCTGGAGGGACAGATTTGAGGCAGCTTCTCCCATTCTCCACCAAGACATCTGTCATATTAAAAATTCCTATCTTCCATGACAACTCTTGTTGTCTCAATAATTGGATTTTTGGGCGATGAGCTATTGGACCTAGACTAAAACCCCTTTGTGGTTTGGACAACAATTATGGGGGCCCAGCAGGGATAGCAGTGCTCATGGTTCAGTGGCTGGGGAGTAGGGAGAAACCAAAAGCTCCTGTTAGCAGCTGCCTGGCCATATTTACCAGAGGGTGGCTTTGGACCATCCTGCCAGCTCCACCGCTACTGGCCTCCATTGCATTCTCACCAGCCTCCAACATATGGGCGATTGCTTCCTGTTTGCCTCCAAAGAAAGGAACTCTGGATTTTGATTTTCAAATTTGTGCCCTGGCAGGTGAGTGCTATTTGAAGGTACTGCACAGTGGGGCCTGCCTTTCTCAGTTTGGGGAATTCTGAAGGAATTTGTATTTGTTTTGGGTTGCATAAGCCCCCAAACTTTTGGTTTGTGAGGATGGGAAGTAACCTAACTGTTTTGATTTGGCACTCCCAGGGCTTGATAGGTGAAACTGCAATTCCTTTGTTTGGAACCTCTTGAACTTCTATTTATGCTATGCGTTTATCTGTATTGAGGTGTGGCATGGAAATGTGGAGTCTGTTAAGCTCTTTGTCTCTATTTTCTTTTTGCCTACTTTAAATTTGCTGTCCATGGTATTATAAGCACAGTTCAAGGTTTGGGAAGTTGAAAGACACCTCTGATGGTAGTTTCTCCTGTGGCAAGTTCTAAGGTCTGCAAGATTAAAGGACACCTCTCTACTAAGATCTGGAAGATTAGAAGACATCTCTGTGCTAAGGTCTAGGAGATTGAAAGACATCTCCATCCATGGAGGCAACCTGGCTGAGACACAGGGACACCCACTGTTGAAAAAGGAAAGAGAGGAACAGAAAAAAATAATGTATACTGATTTGAGTGGAACTTCAGAGGATCTCATGGCTAAAGTTCTGAGATAAAAGCTATTGAAACTTTGCTTGTGTGCATGTGTATGTGTTTACATGTGTTTTATGTATGTTTATGTATTATATGTCTACATGGTACCAAAATTGGCTTATTAATAAAAGGAGCTTTTCATAAATTAAATAAATAAGCCAAAATAATTTTCAAATTCATGTGAATTTAGTAATCTTTGGTAAACAAGCTGGTTTTTAAAAAAATTATTGATAAAATAGCAATAAAAATGTTTTCAAAATTGTCAGTACACATTTTTGCCTGAGTTTAGCTGGTCATTTTTATATTTGAAGGTGTCAGAGTTATAAAACTAAAAACCCAGCCAAAACAAAATGATCCATGTTTATATGATTTTTAATAAGGTAATACTGCAGGTCAAATAAAAATAGCTAAATCTCCTGGGTTATCAGCAAAAATACCTATGTGTTTAAGGTTATTACTCAGGTAAAAATGTAGACATGCCTCAACAAAAATAAGTTTCAGTAAATTAGAATAAATAAAACTCTAAGTAAATGATAGCACAAAAACAGAAACTTATGGTCAAAGGTTTATGAAGAATTTTAGTTTTGGTCACTCTTTCTGAGTACTGCTTGCAAGCTAGTCTGTTATGTGTACATTGTGTTGTCATAGCAAAGACCTTTGCCTAGAAAAATTTTTAAAAAAGAATCCTTGAACTGTTAACTTCTGTATAGTAATTTATTTCAAAATGAACAAAATGGTATTCTTAGAATCCAAAGAGAATCTCAAAACAATTTTATTCTTTGGAATTATTACATGTAATTGAATTTGCACTTAAGTAGAAAAATGTCTTAAGACCAGTTAGATTATTTTTAAAATAGCTTGATCTGATCCTTATGTTAAAAAAAAAATGTCATGACCTTGTGCCGTTATTTGAGGTGCTAAGGATTGATGTTAGAGGTTTATTCGGTCTATAGTCAGGTCATGTCATGTCAATAAATTTTATTTTGAGATATTGATATTTTAGGAACATAAACTTAGTTAACGTCTTTAAGCAGGATGTGTTCTAAAACTTCTACTGTATTTATAGAACTTAAAAATGTTACTTTGTTTGGAATAGCAAGTCTTACTAGAATACTTATGTTTGTTATTTTGGTAGGGTTTTTTAAAGTTTAAAAGTAATAGTTAAAGTATATTTTGTGATTTTTTTCTTGGTCTGTGTTTTAAAATTCATTTCCCAATTTGTTCATGAAAATATGTTTAGATATTAGATTTGTTTAGACATTAAATGACTTCACTGAAGGCACAATTAATCACAGTGGTTATATATCTAAGATTCACATGCTATCAAAATGGTTAAGTAAACTGCTAAAATAAATTAGGCAAATGTAAATGGGATAAACATAATAAAATTGCAAGAGGTTTTCTATAATCTGCTTCTTGTGAAGCTTCTCAGATCTCTATCTCAGAAATTCAACATTTGCTGTCTTATTGCTTTCAGCTTTTCCTCCCCTTAAGAAGGCCTGAGATATATAACCCTCTCTTTCAACCTTCTTGTCAGTTCCTGTAACTTTTTTCCCACCTCTGGTTCTAAGTCAGCTCTTAAGGTCTGATGCTGAAATGTTTACCTTAAAGTCTGAAAAGCAATGTTTTTTCTTAGCTTCTTGATATGTCTGAATTGTTCAACATGGTCAAAAATCTTCCTATGTTATTACTAAGAGTTATATATTCCCCTTCTCGAGGTATTAGTTTTCTAGTTTCTTATTCCTTTATAATACAATGTTTATTCATGACCTTGGACACAGTCGTCTTATGACTGATAAATTCTGATACCTCTTTCATGAGGTTTGACTTTCAAGTTTTCTAAATGGGTTTCCCATAAGAAAAAACAATTGCACTAAAGAAAGTTTGTCTTTACCTTTTGGTAACTAGCCTAAGAAACAAAGATTCTATTTTATCAAGATAACTTCTTACGTTGTCTTTACTAAGTTATTGATTATTTGGGAAAATTGAGCTTTAAAAAGTTAAGGGTTTTTTTTTCTATATTGCCTTTAAAGTCTTCTGATTATCACTTTTGTTTAAGTGAATTTGCTATTATTTTACAATAACTTGTGATTCTGTTTTGATCTAATGTTTTGAGTCTTTTAACATCTTTGACAAGTGTCTACAAAATCTACATAATTTGAATGTTTAGCTACCTGCAAGCTTCCATTTTCCTGTCATTGTCAGAACTAGGCAGGATTTATAACGTTTTGTTTAGAAGGAGGTTTGTTCATTCTGATACAAGAGTCTTTAAATCCTTAGTTCAAATGGTTTTAACAAATGCTTATATTTTATATAGCAAGTTCCTACAAGTCTGACAGTAGCTCAATGCTAATAGAAAAGTTAATTTTATAACTTTGCTTTTAGATTTTGGGTTTTTTGCTCTTACATTGCTTTGAAAGTTTTAAAGTTTGATAAATCCCTGTCCACCTCCATTCCTAGCTGGCTAGAACATTTAATTGGCTATAAGTCTAACCGGGGCAAGTAGCCAGCCCAGCAATGATGGAACGAAATAAAAGTTTGCCCATTGATGTTGCCTCTAGCAAATCTTGGCCCAAAGAGAAGATATGTAAACTAAAATAAAATACTAAGCACCTCCCTCAATGACTGAATGGACCCCTCTTGGCCAAGGGGACCTCAAGGAAATAAATTTAAAACTGAGCCACTGGCCATGAAGGGGAGGGAGGGTGGAAATGCCTTGTTATACTCCCAAGAAAGAACCTGGAACCCAGGAATATCAGTTTATTCAAGATCCAAGGGCAACAAACCAAACAATGGAGGATATATCCTTATTGGAAATTTTTGCCTGATTTTCAGAAATAGATTTTAAAGATGTTTTCTTTTGCATTTCCCTTGCCCCCAGATTCCAAGTACTATTTGCTTTTGAATGGGAAGCCCCAACAATCTTCAGAAAATTCTAGCCAGAGATTTGAGAGAAATAATTTTAGGCAAAAACAACAAAAAAAATGGTTTTATAATCTGTAAACGATACCCTGATAGTCAGGATACTGAAGCTAAATCAAGGCAACAGGCCATAACTGTATTATATTTACTGGCTAACAAAGGATATAAAGGATTAAAAAAAAAAAAAAAAGCTCAGATCTTATTTCTCACTGTCAAATACTTGGGGTTTGAATTGTCTCTTGAAACTCACAACCTCCTTCCAGATTGGAGAGAGGCTGTAAACCAAATAGCAGTCCACCACCCACAAGCAGCTGTGAGGATTCTTGGGTATGGCTGGGTTTTGCCAGATTTAGATTCCTAACTTCAGGCTAATAGGAAAACCCCTCCTTAAAGGCTTAAAAGGGGAATTAAAAGAACTACTTACTTGGACCAGGGAATGCAACCAGGCTTTCTAGACTATTAAAAATTAATGACTGCCCCCACCTTAGGCCCCCTGGACTTATATAAGCCTTTCGATTTGTTCCTTTAAGAGAGGCAAGGAATTGGACTCAGGGTATTGACACAAACTTTTGGGCATTATTAATATAAGCAACCTATACCTTACTACTCTGAACAGTTGTATGAGATAACAAAAGGATGGCCCATTTGTATGAAAGTGACAGGTGCTACTTATAATATTTTACTGCGAGCTGAAAAGTTACCCTTGGGCAACTGGTGACTGTTCACACCATGTATTATGCAATACCCCTACTAGAACAAAAGGGAGGCTTTTGGTTAATGGCTGTTGGGATGGGTAACTATCAGGCTACTTCCTCTTCTGCTAACCTATCTCACTGCTGGATCAGCTACCTAAAACTGTCTTCATAAATGACTAAAAGGAATTTTAGGGTAGAGATTCCATCTGAGGAACACTGCACCAATATTCCTGGGTGGGATCCCAGACAGGGATGTGTACTTTTTTTGATATATTTTACTACCTTGGTAGGAAGAGGGTAGCAACTCAGCATCATCTACTAAAATGTTGGTTTTTTTTTTTTTTTTAATTTCAGAATATTACAGGGGGTACAAACATTTTGGTTACATGTCTTATTTTTCTATAATTTGAGACAAGGTTGTAATTGTGCCCATTATCCAGATAAAAAGTTTCAGTTATGGGCCCAATGTGTTTGTTCTGCCTCATACTCCAACTATGTCACATTTCAGCAGGGGGCAGCTAGATAAATCAATGTTCTGATTCCCCAAATTGAGGAATGAACTAAAACGAAGAGGGGATTTGTAATCAGTTCCATGAACCCCTATGTAATTTTTATAATCCTCTCCCTTAACTAATTACTTGACCTTTTGAGGTGTTTCCCAGAAATGATAGACTCCAACTCCTGGCCTCAAGTGATCCTCCCACCTCAGCTTCCCAAAGTGCTGGGATTATAGGTGTGAGCCACCATACCTGGCCTGAAATGATGGATTTTTCTACAAGAAAAAGGAGTTGAGATTCTGAAGGCTCCAGCGCAGACTTCCTGATGCCAAGATTCACCATGCCCCACAACCTGCCCCCAGTGCATGTAGTGGCCCCTTGTTAGTTACACCATGACCCGTCCCAAGGCACATGGCCATCCCTTTAAAAGCCTATGATATCCTTTAGCCAGAGAGATGAATTTGAGGCGGCTTCTCCCATTCTCCCAACAAGATATCCATCGTATTAAAAATTCCCTTCTTCCTTGGCAAACCTCAATGTCTCAATACTTGAATTTTTGTGTGATGAGCAACTGGACCTAGACTGAAACCCCTTGTGGTTTCAACAACAAATGAATGAACGAGTTAATGAACCACTCAATTGATTGACTGGTTGTGTCAATGGGACCTGGAAGAGAACCAGCTGGAGAATTTTTACAAATGGAACAAGATCACGGTTGGTCAACAGGACAAATATTTAGAGCACACCCACCTTGCACAAGATGAAGTGGGAAGTACCGGGAGAGGGGACGTAAAGACATACCAACACAGTTTCTGTTCATCTTACTTGCCATCCACTCAAGAAGAAAAAGATGCTATAGGAACAAGAATTCTAAATTCTTATAATTTACAATATAAACTAGTTCTCTTGGTGAAATAAGGGGCAAAGACAGAAAAAAAAAATCTTGCAAGCATTTATATAGGTTCTGGGAGCTGAGGGCCAGAGAAGGCTTAATGGAGAGATGATATCAATGTGGGGAGAATTTAATCAATGATATCAATGGGGGGAGAATTTAATCAATGTGGGGAGAAGTCTTGTTATTATCCATGGATAAGAACAAGACTTGCCTGGAAAGGGAATGTCTGATGGGAATGCAATCATGTGTCATATCTGGGGTCACACTAACATTCAAATATCTCTAATCTGTTCACATCTTTTGTCCTCTCTCCCATGCTCCAGGTTCAT
The DNA here is from genome assembly GCA_008750895.1 of Mirza zaza. Classification (NCBI taxonomy): domain Eukaryota; kingdom Metazoa; phylum Chordata; class Mammalia; order Primates; family Cheirogaleidae; genus Mirza; species Mirza zaza. The sequence goes on from VSMD01053490.1 coordinate 23,714, forward strand.
ACCATCATCTCTTGTCTAAATTGCAGCCTCCAACTGGGTTTCCAGTCCCTTCATCCTGCACTCCTCTGATCCACTGAGTGATGTTTTTAACAGGCAAATCTTACCAGTTTCCTCTCATCCTTAAAATCCTACAGTGGTTCTTCACTGACCTTAAAATTAAGTCCTACCTCACTAGGCTTCCAAGTTTAGCAGCATCGAGCTTCTGCTTTCTTCTTTTAATCCTCACCTTCCTGGCTCCATCCCTATCCCACTCTGCCCTCCAGCTATTTTAAACTTATTTCACTCCCCCAGTATATTATGCTCTCTCACCTCTGGGCTCCACACATCATCCCATCCACCAAGAAAACTTTTCTCCTGCCCTTCACCTGGATAACTCCTATTCACAGGTCAGATTTCAGCCCAGATATCACTTCCTCCTCAAAGTGTCCCTGGGCTTCAGAGTCTATGTTACTTGCTTGTCCCTCCTATGTTCTATCATAGCACCCTGTGCTTCCCACTCACCGAGCTTGTTGCACAGCAAGATCATGTTTACTATTCCATTTTGCCACCACACTGTAAGCTTCCAGAGGACAGAGACCAGGCCTATGTGCATCACACTCTGCTCTCAGCACAGAGTGCAATGCCTGGCACTTGTTGATAGTCAATAAAGTTTTGTCGGATGGATGGATGGACGGATGGATGGATAGATGGATGGATGGATGGATGGATGGATGGATGGATGGGTAGATGACTGGATGGCTATATGGACGTTGTACAAATAAATTGGGAGAGAATGGAGGATTCTGGTGGGCCTTGAATGATTAAATGATTTTAAGTTCAATTTGTGACAAAACATGGAATGATGAAGTTGATAATCAAAGAATAGATACAATTGATTTTATAGGATTTTATAGGAAGGGAAGTTTGGAGAAAGAAGGAATTCAAAGATTTTATTTCACAAAAAGAGAGAGGATTTAAAAGAGGGAGGCATGAAATCAAGTGTGCAGCCTAGAAATGCTCCTTAGAAAATAGACTAATACCCGGGGGCTTTTAAGATTAGATTCAACCCAGTGTTGATCCTCAAACCAAAGATAGGCCACCCTCCTTCAGTGCCATGCAATAAACACTGGTACATGCCTCACCCGGACACACCCATAGAAAAAGGGGAATGCAAAGCCTCATGGGCAGTTGGAAAATAACCCTTTCTCAGCCGGAAGAATCTTAAATTAAAAAAGAAAGAAAGAAAAGAAAACCCTTCCTACCTGAAGTGAGCCACAGTTCTTTTATTTGGGACAGAGAACTATCAAGATTCATAGTTGAATAGAAAACATAGATAGCCTTAAGCTTACTCTACCCAACTTAGCATGGCAACAAGCACCCACGCTGGGCCTCGACCGGCCTAACCCGCAAGACTGAGCCAGTCCTTCTTAACAAGATTAAAAAAGAAGGAAAAGAAAAACACAGAAATGTTACAATTGTTCTGTTATTATGTGCGTGGTAA
>VSMD01053491.1:0-31841 GCA_008750895.1 Mirza zaza
TAGAGAAACAATTGCATTTTAAATATAGGACAAGGCCGGGCGCGGTGGCTCAAGCCTGTAATCCTAGCTCTCTGGGAGGCCGAGGTGGGCAGATCCTTTGAGCTCAGGAGTTCGAGACCAGCCTGAGCAAGAGCGAGACCCCATCTCTACTATAAATAGAAAGAAATTAATTGGCCAACTAATATATATATAGAAAAAATGAGCCGGGCATGGTGGCGCATGCCTGTAGTCCCAGCTACTTGGGAGGCTGAGGCAGCAGGATTGCTTGAGCCCAGGAGTTTGAGGTTGCTGTGAGCTAGGCTGACGCCACGGCACTCACTCTAGCCTGGGCAATAAAGTGAGACTCTGTCTCAAAAAAATAAATAAATAAATAAATAAATAAAAATAAAATAAAATAAATAAATATAGGACAAATGATAGTGGTATGGATCATAAAATAAAATGACATTTAATGGCTGAGTGGAAGAAAACAAAGATAAAGGAAGCACAAGTGATATAAGAAGAAAGGTGCAGGTCATTCAGGAAGAAGATTCATGAGAACGTAGTACCCTGCCCATCATCCCACCTTAGAAGCTGCTTAAGATCTGGGGCACTTGAAGCCCTTCCTCTCCCACAGAGCTCGTGTGGAAAACCCTCGCAGGTTCCGCTTTCTGAATGGCTTTATTGAGATATAATTCACATACCATATTATTCACCTACTTAAAGTATTCTATTCCTAGAATACTTTAATAATGGCTTTTATTATATTTACAGAGTTGTGCAACCAGCATCACTATCTAATTCCAGAACATTTTCATCACTCAAAAAAGAAACTCCTACCCATTAATAGTCACTCCTCATTCATCCTCCCTCTGACACTGGCAACCACTAATCTACTTTCTGTCTCTATGGATTTGCTTACTCTGGACATTTCATATAAATGAATCATACAATATGTGGTCTTTTGTGTCTGGCTTCTTCACTTACCGTTATGTCTTCGGGGTTTATCTATGTTGTAGCATGTGTCATTTTATTCCATTTTATTGCTGAATAATATTCTATTATATGAATATGCCACATTTTCTTTATCCACTCAACAGCTGGCAAACATTTGGGTTATTCTCACTTTTTGACTGTAATAAAGAATGCTGCTAATAACATTGGATCAATTTACCTTCATCAGACTCTCTTTTTGCCCTAAAGAGGTTACTGTGAGCTCCCATAAGTTTGTAACAAATTACCAGAGATAAAGAAGACTAAGATCCCTGGGATTTAGCAATATGAGTATCATGGTTAGGGTGATCAACTCTATCCAATTTGCCTGGAACTTTCCCAGTTTTAGCACTGAAAGTCCTGAGTCCTGGGAAAACTTTTAGTCCCAGCAAATACAGGACAGTTGGTCATCCTACACTGGGACTTAGCCAAAAGGGCAATTCTAGAAAATCTACTTCCTGGGATGAGTTTTATGGTTTCTGATAAAAGGCATAGCTATATTTAAATAAACTGGTTTATACTGTAACTATCATTTTACACAGTTTTAACAGAAACAATTACTCTTTAACTCTTACATAGTGAACAATGCCTAAAATTTTTATATATACTCATTTTAGAATTATAATTGATAAAGGTATTTGCCTTGCATATTTTTTAGGTGGAATACTAGTTACTTATTAAAAGGCCTCGCTAAAAGCTAAAAAACTTCACGTCCACAGGGTGGCAATATGACACTCCACAAACTCAAACAGACGTGACGTGAAAGGTAATTAATTAATCAAACCTTGTCTTTGAACTACGTGACTTTACAGGAAAATGGATAAGGTCAATCAACTACTCATGAAGTCAATTACTTTGTTTCGTTGATTGATTGGTTGGTTTATTTATTTATTGTGAGACAGGATCTCACTCTCACCCAGACTAGAGCACAGTGGTGTGATCACAGCTCACTACGACCTTCGACTCAAGTAATCCTCCTGGCTCAGCCTTCAGAGTAGCTAAGACTATAGGCACACACCCAGCTAAATTTTTATATACATGTATATTTGTTTTACAGACGGATTCTTGCTGTGTTGCCCAGGCTGGTCTTGAACTCCTGGCCTCAAGCTATCAGCTTCCCAAAGTGCTAGGATTATGATAAAGGCATGAGCCACCACACTTGGCTAGGCTTTGTTTTATATGGTAAACAGCCACGTATGGCTAACTTATTGATATCTCCAAACCACAGGTTTAAGATAAGAAATATAAATTTGATCAAATGGTTCAATATCTATTGATTGTGGCCTTTTAAAAGCTTTTTTTTAAAAATTGCTTCTGACAAAATTATAGAATCTTAGGAGCCTTAGAAATCACACAATTTAATATTTTCAGACATTTTTCCACCAGAAAAGAAACCACAGATCACATTTTCTGGTACTATCCATGCCCATGAAATTTCACAGAATGCAACTTTACCTTCACTTAAGAAAAGACATTGAGGCAGTGCGAGGTGGCTCACGCCTGTAATCCTAGCACTCTGGGAGGCCAAAGCGGGAGGATCACTCAAGGTCAGGAGTTCAAAACCAGCCTGAGCAAGAGCAAGACCCCGTCTCTACTATAAATAGAAAGAAATTAATTGGCCAACTAATATATATAGAAAAAACTAGCCAGGCATGGTGGCGCATGCCTGTAGTCCCAGCTACTCAGGAGGCTGAGGCAGGAGGATCGTTTGAGCCCAGGAGTTTGAGGTTGCTGTGAGCTAGGCTGACGCCATTGCACTCACTCTAGCCTGGGGAACAGAGTGAGACTCTGTCTCAAAAAAAAAAAAAAAAAAAAAGAAAGGACATTGAAATTCATGGGAGTGATAGGGGCATTATAAGGATAATCTCAAATCTTTAAGTTAATCATTCATTAGCTTCAATACTTGATTCTTAGAAATAAATTACTTCTATATGGTTTACACTCAATCGCAACACATGAGTGTGTTAAAATTTTTAAGATGAGAAAATATAATCGTAGCACAACTTCTCATTGAATGCTGGCCCCACCCCTACCATATTCTCAATAGGTATCTACCCTCAGGGAAATGGGCACAAAAACAACGACCTATAAGATATATTGGCTCCATTAGCATAAACCCAGCATTTGCAAACCTGATATTCATTTTATATTTATATTTTTTTCTTATTCCCAGAAAAATAATTGTCTAGAAGAAAATATATACGTTTCCCTGCAAACAACAACAGACTTGGAATTTAGAAGCTATTTTACTTTGTTCATGTCATTAAAGGCAAGGGAAAAGGTATGCACCAGCTATTTTCATGATTAAAAAGACAACAATGAAACCTTTGAGAAAAACAGCCTGTCTGTTATGGTTTGTAACTGGCACCCCAGGCTGGCTTTCACCTTCTGTTAATAAGGAGGCACTATAGACTCAACAGCTGAGCAAAGATAATTTAGCAGAAGAAAGACAAACACAGACTATATATGAACCTAGTGACATATATTCACATTTTCTTCCTTTTTTATGTCAAATCACAATGTCCACAGAAGACAAAGGAATCTGATCTCTCAGGGCTTTTCACACTATAATTTGTTTTCTTCTAGGAGTCTTCAGTCCAATCTTAGTTGTGTTTTGTTTGCCCACATTTGTTCAGACATTGATCATGACATTGCTCAAATCTGAACACGTAGACAGTGAAAATCTAATCTAGGAGAGACTAGGATAGCACATGTTTCATTTCTCTACTCTGTTCTGTTTATGAACTTTTGTTTTGACATTCTAAATGCCTACTTCTATGACACTTCTAAACAGAACCATTGGATAATAACAATTAGATTGAATTGAGTTATTTTTGTTTCTAATATTAACAACTGCCCTGCAGGACTGGAATCCACTTGCTGCAGAGGATCTTTGAGCATAAAATATATATCTAGCAATGTGAAAACTGCTGTATTATTCTCAGTTAAATAATTTATTCTTGGGCTGGGTGCGGTGGCTCACACCTGTATTCCTGGCACTCTGGGAGGCTGAGGCAGGAGAATTGCTTGAGCTCAGGAGTTAGAGACCAGCCTGAGCAAGAGCAAGACCCCATCTCTACTATAAATAGACAGAAATTATCCAAACAACTAAAAATAGAAAAAATTAGCCGGGTATGGTGGTACATGCCTATAGTACCAGCCACCCGGGAGGCTGAGGCAGGAGGATCACTGCAGCCCAGGAGTTTGAGGTTGCTGTGAGCTAGGCTGACGCCATGGCACTCTAGCCCAGGCAAGAGAGTGAGACTTTGTCTCAAAAAAAAAAAAAAAATCTATTCTTTAAGTAGAATTGTCTGATATGTGTGAAATGATCATTCACTAGTTAGTTAATACAATTACTCTCTTTTCCCATGAGGGCAGGGACTTCCCACTTCGAGAGTTTCTCAGTAGATCTTGAAGGGTTTATCTTATGACTTCCTGTTTATAGAGCAGGCAGTACAAGCACTCTTCTGATATGAATGATGCTTTTGAGGACTACATCCTTGATGTTTCCTTTAGGGATGGTTGCTCACCTTGTAACAGATTCCAAAGGCCCATTCAGGTAACTCGTTTGTTGTTGGTTGCTCTGGTTGCTTTCTGGGGACAAACCTTAGCTGCCTGTGTTGAACTCTGAGAGTCCGGGTTACTACCATTGAGGCCCTACAGTTTCAAACTAGAACTTCCTGAAAGTGGCAATCATAATAGCTATCACTTGTTTTGAACTCCTTAATACCAAGGCTAACCGTCTAATCCTTACAATACTGCAAAGTGGCTTTTATCCACAGGTGTAGACAAGGAAACTGAGACTGGGAGGGTCAGTGACCTACACAGTGCAGAGCAACGTTTGAACCTGGGCCTGGTGCTGGCCTTGACCTTTGTGTACCACAGCATCCTGCTGTCCTGGGGCGCTTCACACAAGTGAGGACAGGGGCTTGTATGGAAACACTTGCATGGCTACCCCAAGAAGCAGCATGGCAGTGACACGGCTCCTATCTTGACTGGAAAGTTGGAGAGCTGTGGTCTCTGCCCTAGAACTACTGAGACAGAACACTTGGCTCCATCAAAATGTCATGACTGTTTTTTATTGTAGATATTTCTGACTCTCATCCTTCCCTAATCCTGCCCTACTTCAAGGCTTTTTTTTGCTTTACTCATTTCTACCCTGTTTGTAATTTCCATACATCTATTTTATTTATATTTTTTTAGGAAATGAAGATATGTTTTTTAAAGTATTACAAAAGAGGCTGTACAACACCAGCATTACAGAGATGTTTGATAGTTTAAAGTGTAGTGCCCATTACTGAGTACTGAAATGATGAAATTGAACTATAGACTCTCTGAGCAGTCTGAAGCTAACACTAGAGGATCACACTATCTAAATATCCCTCCCACCATCACCTGTCTTAACTATAACCAATCAAATAAAATTGACATTGTTAGGAAACCTATAGTCAGCTGAGGCACTATTAGAATGTCAGGTGAAAATTAAAGTAGCTTCCATTGTTATGCAAACAAATATATTCATTAATTGAAATTAAATAAAAATAAACATTGTAACAAAAGTGTAATGTAACCCAATGTGAGGTGTAACCCAGTGGAGAGGTTTGAGAGCTCTCAGAATGAGAGCCATCCTGGGAGAGCAAGTGTGGTCAATATATTACTGCTGGTTCTATGTGCTCCAGCATCATAGCTTGAGGCCCGCCTACCCCAGTGGCTCCTTGATCCTAACACCAAGATGTATAAGATGAGACCCAAGTCTATTGCACACATCAGTTAAAAATAAGAACAGAAAATATTTCAATAACTTATTTTTTAGATCTCTAAAATGGCCCCGTATCAAACTTATGTGACATTATCATATCCCTTGGCCACTAAACATGTAACCTTGAGCAAGTCACTTAACCTTTCTGATATCATTTCCTTCTCCAGAAATGAAAGGATTGGAATGAATAACTGTGCATTCTCTTCTAGAGCTAACATGCTAGGATTTTAAGGTGCACTTTCAAAATCTCTATGGGCCCTCATGTTGACTGAGGGGATCAGCTCCAGAATGACCACCAGCATATAACAGTCAGTGGTGAGGCCAGCTCTGTACAACTCCCACTCCACACCATCTCTTACTGCCCACTCCTATTTTCTCCCCACATTCTAGCACCTTCTTTCTCCTCTGTTCACTCTTCCCCACTTCCAGCCCTCCTCCCTACACTTGAATCAACTAGACAGAATATTTAGTTACAGATTTATCTAGTTTTATATAAATCAACGTTATGACTTTTTTGTTTGTTTTTTTGGAGAAATAGTACTCCCAAAATCCACTCTGAGAACTGTAACTAAGCTGTCAACATTTAGCTTCTTGGGGATACCACCGGTGTTCTTTTGTTTTTTAATATCCTCCCACAGTGCCATGTCCAGAGAATTTGTTCAAAAAAGTACTTTTTAAAGAAATGAGTAAGTAGAAAGATAGATAGATGGATAAATGGTTGGATGGATGGCTGCACTAATCAAATAATCAATGAGTAAATAGATGAATGAATGAACTTAGGACCATTTGCCTTTTCAATTACTGATGAGAAGATATTGCAACATTTGTTAGAGTTATTTATTTATCCATTTATTTAGTAAGCACTTTTATCCATTTAGTATTTGCTCACTTTAATTAAGCATTGTTAATTGGAAATATAAAATTGAAAATTACTCTTCTACTTACTTTTGCGCAACCCCATTTGATAAGATATTTAGTTGCAAATCAATAGAGGTCGATTATCTACCCCCTTAATATACTTAAAAGTATGAAATGACAAATCGTTATCTATTCAAGACCCAAAAACTTGGTAATAACCATCCTCAAAGTATTTCTTGATATGTCAGAAGCAGCTATTGTTTTCACCAAAGTTTAAGCTACTTGTGCCTATATCCGTTGACTTTTTTCCTACAAAGAAGAAAGTAGGCCAGGCACAGTGCTCACACCTGCAATCCCAGAAGGGATTGGAAGTCCACAGTAGAAGGATTGCTTGAGGCCAGGAGTTCAAGACCAGACCGGGCAACATAGCAAAACACCATCTCTATGAAAAAATTTTTAAAAATAGCTGAGCATGGTGCACATGCCTGTTGTCCTAGCTACTCAGGAGGCTGAGGCAAAAGGATCCCTTGAAGCCAGGAGTTCAAGGTCCAGTGAGCTATGATTGTGTCACTGCACTCCAGACTGGGTGACAGAATAAGACCTTGTCTCTAAAAAGACAAACAAAACCAAAAAACGATAAAAAGTACAAAAATAATTTATCTTAGAATTATTGAAAGTAAAAATATATAAATAGTGCAAAAGCAAGTTTTTTCAGTTGCGCATACAATAATTTTGGTAAAGCTGGATTGAACCAGGAAGACCTGGGAACCAAGAAAAACAGGCCAAACCAGCTCTTCTTGTACAAAAGAATGGAATCTAAAATGAGTCAGGTCTCACACTGTAAAATGATTCCTCAAAGTCTCCATTATAACTTTACATATATTAAAACAAGTTTTATCTACACTTAAAATTTCATCTGCATGATGGTAAATATAGTCATGATATAGTCATGATATAATAATTTTATTTAAATAGAAATATCCCTGTGGCAAAAATCAAAGCTCGGTTTTGGAAGTTCTAGGGGAATACACGTGAAATGTAACAATAGTTATCCGAGAAGTGTGAGGAAAGGAAATTAAGAAGACAGAAAACTGGCCGGGCGCGGTGGCTCAAGCCTGTAATCCTAGCTCTCTGGGAGGCCGAGGTGGGCGGATCATTTGAGCTCAGGAGTTCGAGACCAGCCTGAGCAAGAGCGAGACCCCATCTCTACTATAAATAGAAAGAAATTAATTGGCCAACTAATATATATATATAGAAAAAATTAGCCGGGCATGGTGGCACATGCCTGTAGTCCCAGCTACTTGGGAGGCTGAGGTAGCAGGATTGCTTGAGCCCAGGAGTTTGAGGTTGATGTGAGCTAGGCTGACGCCACGGCACTCACTCTAGCCTGGGCAACAAAGTGAGACTCTGTCTCAAAAAAGAAAAAAAAAAAAGAAGACAGAAAACTAACTCTGTCCTATACTTCTGAAATGTTTTACCTTTTTACCATAATCACAGATTGCCTTTTAAGCAGAAAATAATTAAAATTTTTGTTTGTGTTTAGCTTCTGCAGTTTATATGATAAATAATTCCCAGAAGATTTCTACTCTGTATTATAAAGATGTCTTCTCATTGTCATGTTGATTCCTCCTAATTCAGTGTGCATGAAGATTTCCGTATCTGAGTGAATATAACAACTGCAGAGATCACAGATGTGTTTCTAATACACTGGAAGATAGGTGTTCCAATGATATTAGAAATATTATTGTCACCCAAGGTTTTCAAACACAATTTCCTCAAACTGGAACTGAAGAAATTAAAAGTTAAAAGGCATTATTATCATTCTAAGTTGGAAAGAAATTTTGCAAACCCAGCTATATATGTAATATAAATTTAAGCTATATATGTAATATAAATTTATTACAGATTACTATTTAACTATGTTTCTCCGGATCAAAGTCTGCAATTGCATCATATAAAATACACATATTGCAAATTCACAGCACTCTGTAAAGCAACAGAGCATTCAGTATAGTAGCTTAAATAGAAAACGCTTCTTTGTTTAAAGTGCTGACATGTTTGACTGGTTTTAGGAAAGTCCTTGGAAATATAAAGAACCCATAATAATAAACTTGGCTTTACTACTTAGATAACTACAGAGAGGATAAAGTTGTACATTTTCAGAAAAGTATAAAAATAGACTTAATAAATATACAATTATTTTAAAAATAGAAGTATCAAAATAGCTCATTTATCAAATAGGACTGAGGAATTAGGTGTTGCACATTAGTGATTTCTCAAATAGCTGAAGTTAACCATTTCAAATGCCTTTTTTTTAATGACAGTCTTTTGAAAATGCATTAGATATTTTCTCACCTAATGGGCCTTTGTCCTGAGGTTGGGGACACCAATTATTGTGTTGAATAAGGCCCTCCATGACTAAGGTTTTTAAGTGCTGTTGACTCTCTCACTCCCTCCTTTGCAGCCATTGTTCCAGGACGCCTGTGGTCCCCTTTTCATTTTTCCTTCTAGCAACCCCACCCTAGTAACATAGTAGTAATTGAAAGTGTCTAGCAAAAGCCTGATAAGCAAGCTTGTTTAATCTGTAAACTTAATTTTACACACAAACCTGAGTCAACAGGTTCTGATATGAATGAAGCTCTGATAACAGCTTCCCTGCTCTCTGGTGGTGAAAGCATTACCTTTCCTCCAGCTGCTGCTTTTTGCTAAGCCCAGTCTGTACCTTGATCCGGGTGGATAATATGGTAGGAAACTTGGTTGGCAAATACTAATAGTAACACAGTTGAAGTTTTTCCGTGCCTGTGAAAGCTGTAGTCTCCAACAGGTGCTTCCAATAAATCGCACCCCTCATGCCCATCCAGTGAGAAGCAATTTGAGTAAGAAAGTAAGCATGGAAGCCATTACTAATTAAGCTCAGGTGGAAGTACAGACCCAATTTAAACCACAGCATTAGAAAGACTTGCCCACCCAATGCTAGGCAGCCCGAACCTGAGTAGGTCCACACAAGAAAGGCTTGCTCCCTAGAGAAAGAGGAAGAGCTGAGCTACGAATACTTCCTATGTCTTTCCAAATTTACCAATCCCTCTTAACTGATGTGTACACTAAATTTGCCCAGCTTCCAGTTCCACAAAACCAGCTTTCCCTTCCTTCATCGCTTTCTCCTTTAATTACCTCAGACGCCAGGGTTGAGCTAACCACACTCATTTCAAGGGTCCACACATGGCCTCTTTTGTCGGTTATTCATTTACGTACTGTTTTCAGGGGTCCTCAAACTTTTCAAACGGGGGGCCAGTTCACTGTCGCTCAGACCGTTGGAGGGCCAGACTATAGTTTAAAAAAAACTGTGAACAAATTCCTATGCACACTGCACATATCTTATTTTGAAGTAAAAAAACAAATGAGCAAAAACACCTGCATGTGGCCCTCGGGCCGTAGTTTGAGGACGCCTGATACTACCCCTACTCTTTTTCCTACTACAGGCAGCAGCTGTAATGTGGTTTATACATTTTCTTGAATTTGTATACAACTTTGAAAAAAAGTATTGAGTGTGTATTTCATGTGTATTTTGAAACCTTATATAAATTCACATACACTGGTACCATTCTATGTTTACTTTTCTTACTCCATTCCATGTTTTAAAGATCTGTATGTGCTGTTATATGTGCAAAAAGTTCATCAATTCTGCTATATAGGGTTCCAGGGTCTGCAGCCACCGTATTTCACTTGTTCATTTCAACTGTTGGACATCTGATTCCTCTACCTCCTCATGAGTGTCCCATTGTGGTCCTGGCAGGGTCATAAAGCAATGGGTACCTGAATTGTTTAAGGATTGCCAAATAGCTGTCCACAGTAGCTATTCTAGTCTACATTCCCTGTAGCAATTCAGAAGGGTTGCTGGGACCTAACAATCCCATCAAATTTTGTATTATCTAACTTTCTTATTTTTCCTTTTTATGAGAATATGTGGATCTTTTCATTCTTTTTTTTTTTTTTTTTTTTTTTTTTTGAGATAGAGTCTCACTCTGTTGCCTGGGCCAGAGTGCCATGGTGTCAGCCTAGCTCATAACAACCTCAAACTCCTGGGCTCAAGCAATCCTGCTGCCTCAGCCTCCTGAGTAGTTGGGACTACAGGCATGCGCCATTATGCCCGGCTAATTTTTTTCTATATGTATTAGTTAGCCAATTAATTTCTTTCTATTTATAGTAGAGACGGGGTCTCACTCTTGCTCAGGCTGGTTTTGAATTCCTGACCTCGAACAATCCACTCGCCTTGGCCTCCCAGAGTGCTAGGATTACAGGCGTGAGCCACCATGCCCGGCCAAGAGATTTTTCTTTGTCTTTAGTTTTCAGAAGTTTAATTATGATGTGCCTTTCTATGAATTTCTTTGAGTTTCCCTGTCTGGGGTTTGTTAACCATCCTGAATTTGTAAGGTTATGTCTGTTGTCAAATTTGGGGAGTTTTCAGACATTATTTCTTCAGGTAATTTTTCAGTTCTGTTCTTTTCTCTCCTCCCTTTCTGGGAACACATTGGCATTATTGTTAGATCTTCTGTTACAGCCTTGCAGATCCCCGAGGCTCTGTATTCGTGTTCTTTTCAGTCGACTTTCTCTTGGTGTTCAGATAGAGTAATTTATATCGTTCTATTCCAGTGTGATTCTTTCTTTTCATTCTGCTGTTCAGCCCATCCATTGAGTTTTTCATTTGTGTCATTGCCTTTTTCATTTCCAAAATTTCCATTTGTTTCCTCTTTATGTCTTTTATTGCTAAGGCTTTCTATTCTGTTGCTGTTACTGTTTCAAGTGTGTTCCTATTTATTCCATGAAATATTTTATCATGGCTGCTTTAAACTCTTTTTCTGATTTTGTTTTCTGATTTCTTTGTTGATTGATTTTTTTTCATGCAGTTTGGGATTTTGGTATGACAAGTGATTTTGATTGACACCTGGACATTTCTGTATAGTCATGCGCTATATAATGTTTTGGTCAACAATGGACCACATATAAGACAGTGGTCCATAAGATTATACCACATTTGTACTGTAACTTTTCCAGCTTTAGATATATTTAGATACACAAATACTTACCATTGTGTTACAAGCGCCTATAGTATTCAATGCAGTAACGTGCTGTACAGGTTTGTAGCCTAGGAGCAATAGGCTATAGCATAGAGCCTAGGTGTAGTAGGCTATACCATGTAGGTTTGTGTGATTACACTCTGTGATGTTCATACACAATGAAATCACCTAATGATGCATTTCTCAGAACATATCCTGATCATTAAGTGATGCATAACTGTATCATACTATGGGACTCAGGATTCTATTCAAACCTTCTTTTTTATCTGGCTTTCTCTCTGACACAGCTCTAACAGGAGCAGAGTGGCATGCTGATTCATGAAGCCCTCAGGTAGAGGTAGAAGTCCAGGCTCCCTACTTGGCCTCCATTGACACCTGTAGTGTCGTTATTGCTGGATGGGAATGAGAGTTCTGACCTTACGTGGTCTCCACTGACGCTGTAGTTACAAGGGCTGAAATTCATTACTAGCTGGTATGGAGGAACGTGTCAGTTCCCTTCTTGGTCTCCTGACATCACCCTGCAGGGGATATTGGGATCCTCCACAACAAACTGGAGAGGGTGGAAGTCTAGGAGCTCCACTCAGCCTTTGCTAGTCTGAGTGAGAATAGGGCCAAGTTCTGACTGTGGTGTTTGCATGCATTAGAGCACTTACTGTCTAAAAGTTTTCTGCCTTGCTGTGCTGAACCTTTTCTGGTCTTTTAACTAGAAAAAAACTGGTTTTTATTGGTTTTGATTATTTTTGTTTTGTCTGCGCCCATTGGTGTTTGTTGGTTGCAGGCTTCTTCAGCTCCAAGTCTGAGATGTGTAAAACAAAAAGGAAACCCAGGTAATTCACCACCATGGCGGCTCTCAGGTCCCAGTGTCTCTAGGCAGCTTGCCTTCCCTCCTCCTTCTAAAGTTTTCTCATGTTTACATTATATATAATTCCTACATTTTTAGTTGTACTTAGTGGAAAGAAGAAGTATGTCTATTCCATCTTCCTAAAAGCCAAAGTCTAATAATAGCTTCTTTTTATATAACAGGTTTTAATAACACAGCACATTGTACATTTCTAGAGAAGATTTCCTTCAGAGTGAATTAATAGGCTTATGGAATTTCTGTGATACTTGAACATACAGAAGAACAAGAGAGAAAGCAGCTCTGCTGTCATGAAAGGCAGGCAGATAGAAAGGAAACAGTTGTCTCTAAAAGAAGAATCTAGTCAATCTTGTACACTAGCAGAAGAGAGCCACTGACCAAATATACTGTGCAGGAGTAGCTGGCTGAGTCCCCAACAAAACCTTCCATTCTTCAGTCTGTCCTTGCCCCTGCTGTATGTTTATTCTTTGAGCACTGGAGCTTTTTTTCATACCTCTGTCAGACAGGCATGAAAGGTATAATAGTAACATTACCATCCCACATGAGTAGACCTTGTCCTCAAACCAGGCTATTTGTTTGCTGGCTCTGGAGCCCCTCATCCTGATCCTACTTCTGTCCTAGTCTTGACCTTTTGCTTGGTCTCAACAATTCCCAATATTGTACAGTTGTTTTCCTTTGGTGGTGCCCTGTTATGTCTTGAACTGGGCATACTTGCCTTCTTCCAGTGAAACAGGCAGATTTGCCTTCTTCCAGTGAAAAGGAGGACCAGGCCCGGCACAGTGGCTCACGCCTGTAATCCTAGCACTCTGGGAGGCCAAGGCGGGAGGATCACTCAAGGTCAAGAGTTCCAAACTAGCCTGAGCAAGAGTGAGACCCCGTCTCTACTAAAAGTAGAAAGAAATTAATTGGCCAACTAAAAACATATAGAAAAAATTAGCTGAGCATGGTGGCGCATGCCTGTAGTCCCAGCTACTTGAAAGGCTGAGACAGAAGGATCGCTTGAGCCCAGGAGTTTGAGGTTGCTGTGAGCTAGGCTGATGCCACGGCACTCTAGCTGGGGCAACAGAGTGAGACTCTGTCTCAAAACAAAAAACAAACAACAACAACAACAACAAAAAAAAGAAACAGAAAAGGAGGAGCAGCCAGGCCTCCCAGGGGTGGTTTGGTGACTCCAGATACCCTAAGCTTGTGCTCTGAATCCCAGTTACAGTCAGTAACTGAGAGAAGTGAAGACTTAAAAATATGGGTATAAAGATGCCCTGGGTCACCGGGCCCTAAGTCTGATAAAGAGTACTTAATTCCAAGTCCCATTGTTAGTGACAAAGAATCAGGTGTGTCTTGGTGCTCAGGGGAAGCCTTAGGAATGAAGCCAACTGGGTTTGCCTCAAAGGAGGAACAGGAAATCTTGGTTGAGGAAATAAGACTGGATTGATACTATTAGTTTTCAGTAGCTCCTCTTTAAAAATAAATCTCTGTCAAGATGTGATCAGTTAACATTCAAAGAGATCTCTGGGCTACAAGAAGAGAGCACACGGCTTTGTAAAACTGGTTCAAAAAATAAGCAGGGAGGACCCTTTAAAGCTGCAAAGAGGGACAGGGTGGAAGGGAGAGGAAGAGAAATTGTTTGGCTCATATCTTAACCACAGTCTGCCAAAAGTACCTCCTTAAACATCTCATTTGGTAAGTTGGAGAAGGCAGTAAAGCAGGTGTTAGGAGCAGGGAGGTGGGGAGGAGAGGCTGGGAAGGAGACACCTGGCTTCCAACAGCTCTGCTGAATGTCAGTCTCCTGGATTCCTTAAACCTGCCTCTTGCTCATAACCTCCAATTCTATGCTCTGTATCCAAATAAAGCTTCCCTTAACTGAGAGAATTGTTGTGTGAATAAAGATCAGAATTAAACCCCATAAAAGAGTTCTCTATTTACTTAGAAACCTCTGCTAAGAAAGATTATTCAGCTTCTTGATTTCAAGATTTTTATGTCTCTTGTTTTCTTCTGAACTTTGATCATCTCTATTTGGTCTGAAGTCATGATAATTTTTAAGTCATATGACACAAACATTAAGATTTTCAGAGCATATTTTTTAAAATCCTCTTTGAAAAGGCAAAGCTTCTATCAAACATGCTGAAATTCAATCCCTCACATATTTAACTAATAAGGATCTTTTCTTGGGATAAAACTTGTGAATGTAGGAAAAAGGCAAAAGGCTTTAGAAAATGAAAATGGATGATAGGGCTTGTTTTTTTTTTTATTAGTAAGATTTACTTTTAGAGCAGTTTTAAGTTCACGAGAAGTACAGAGCTCCCTTACACTCCGTGTCCCCACACAAGGACAGTGTCCCCGTTATCAACATCCCCCACCACAGTGGCTCTTGAATGGACAATTTCATTTGTCCCATGCTTCATAGCTCCCCCTCTGTGGGCACTGCAGTGTTCGAGTGTGTTCTACTCTTCCCTATCCATGTCAGATACCTGGTTTCGGGAACCCTCAGCCCTCAGGTCTGAATATCAGAGAGTCGCTAGGGGACGGCAGGGGATGGAACCACTTTTCCCTGGAAAGGTTTTTTTGTTGTCATTGTTTCTGTTTTAATGTTTTAAGCTTCCAGTGATGCTGTCCAGAGATGCCAAAAGTTTGCCTCCACTTCCCCAGAGGCTCGCATTGGCATCAGGGCAGCACCCTGATGGCCAAGCAGGAGGTGTCTCAGACCATCCAGTCCAGCTCCCTCCCTGCAGAGATGAGTAAACCGAAGCCCAAAGATGGGGAGGGGTTTGAACCAGGTCACAGAGTTTGTACAGCCAGGACTGGAACCCAGTTCTCTCTGAGTCCCTGTGCAGAGCCTTCCCCTTGCCTCAATTATCACATGAGCCTAACAGTTGGCAGGGGCAAGGCTGTGCTGGGGGCTGCTCAGTTCTCCTAATCAGTCCTACTTCCGAGCCTTCCCAGCTCTGGCCATATTGGTTTTAACCTCTCCATTCAGCCTAAAGGTCTGAAGGTTAGTTTTGGCTTCAGGGTTGGGAGACTCAGCACCCTAGGGCCTCCACCCTACCCAACCCTACTCTCAGTATCCTCTGCTTCCTGCTGTCCTCTCCCTGTTAACCACTTCCTCCCCAGGCTCCCTCCCCAGCTCTTCCTACTTTGGTTCTAGGCTCAGAGGGAGGGGCCAGAGCAAAAAGGGTGAGGCATTGGAGCCTGTCAGCTAAGCTCCAGCTCCTGAGTCTGATCTAACCCTCAAGTCAACAGCTGTGCCCGTCATGGGTGAAGTGGAGGGTTCTCCACCTTTATCTTGGGGGTTCCCAGTGGTGTTTGTACTGTTACAGATGTGCATAATTCCAGGAGGATTTTCCCGGAGTACAGGGACCTTGGCTCTGCTAGGAATGGAAATGAGCATCCAATTTCCACCCCCTCCTCTCCTTACTCAGGCGAATGCCCCAGGGCACAGTACAGTCCCCAGTCTGTCAGCTAGAGATAAGAACTTGGAAGACTGAAAAGCTGGGAGCACTCCACACTTGTCTGTCTCCTCCTTCTCATTTTCACACACAGTTAAAGAGAGCAGAAAAGAGCCACTGGACTCTTTTAAAACAAACAGATGAAACCATCCCACCCTCCTTCTTCTCTCTCCATTGAGTATATTTGGAAAAACCAAAACCACCGCATAATTATCCACCTTCCCTCCACATCATCCACAACAAAAATAAAACTGAAAATTCAGAGGAGAGAAGGAAATGGGTATATTCACACCTAATGGGTGCAGTGCGCACCATCTGGGGGATAGACATGCTTCAAGCTCTGAGTCGGGCAGGGCAAAGGCAATATATGTAACCTAAACATCTGTACCCCTGTAATATGCAGAAATTTAAAAAATCAAATACATTTGAGAAAGAATAGGTTGAATAGTTAAGTCTCTTTGCTGCATAGCTTTTCCAGCCTTTCCTGTGTTCTATAAATCTCCCAGTGGGGATAAACTTTTCTGCTAGGAAGCTCAATTAGGAATGGTTGTCTTGGAATTGCCACAAGAACCAACTCAGATTAAGCATTTGAAAGCTCTTCAGAAACAATTTTTGAAATGACACACATGTATTGCAAGCAGTACAGAGGCAATTAGAACTTAAACATAGGGTTTCCCCTTGAACATTATATACCACACATCAATGAATAATGAGTCAGAAATAATGAGGGAACTAGGAAGAAAACCCGGGCCTTAGTGAGAGACATTAACATGTCTAAAGAGGCAGTAGTAGGACAGTGGGGAGTTTATTAGAAATAAATATTAGAAGAAGGTCGGGTGTTGTGGCTCACACCTGTAATCCTAGCACTCTGGGAGGCCCAGGCAGGCGGACTGCTCAATGTCAGGAGTTTGAAACCAGCCTGAGCAAGAGGGAGACCCCGTCTCTACTAAAAAAATGGAAACAAATTAATTGGCCAACTAAAAATATACACGAAAAATTACCCAGGCACGGTGGCACATGCCTGTAGTCCCAGCTACTTGGGAGGCTGAGACAGAAGGATTGCTTGAGCCTAGGAGTTTGAGGTTGCTGTGAGCTAGACTGATGCCATGGCACTCTAGCCTGGGCAACACGGTGAGACTCTGTCTCAAAAAATAAATAAATCAATATTAGAGAAAGGCTGGCAAGGTGGCTCACGCCTGCAATCCTAGCACTCTGGAGACCAAGGCGGGAGGATGGATTTGGGTCAGGAGTTTGGGAACAGCCTGAGCAAGAGCAAAACTCTCTCTACAAAAAACAGGAAAAAAAGCGGGTGTGGTGGCGTGAATCTGCAGTCCTAGCTGAGGCAGGAGGATCTCTTAGGCTCAGGAGCTTGAGGTTGCAATGAGCTATGATGATATCACTGCATTCTAGATGGGGTGATAGATACAGCAAGACTGTCTCAAAAAAAGAGAATTAGAGAAAGACGGGTTTGGGAAGCAAGTCTTGACTATGCCCTGCTGAGCTCCATCACAGGAAGGGAGAGGGTTTGACCAGCTTATTCCAGCTGTTTAGTGCTGGTGGCAGAAAGAAATATCTGCATGGGGGTAACAAAGATTCTCCTTGACCAAACTTTAGTCAGGTTCCTCTGAGCCTTCTTTTCAAGGAGGCCTTGTCCTTGAACTGCCTTTAGCCTACTTTGTCTAGTTAGCCTTCTTGTCTAGCAAGAATCCTATTAAGCTAGTTCAGAGACAATCCCCCATCCTTCATATCTGATCATGTTCCTCATGCCCCACGTTTGGTGTGTAAGTCCTGGACTTGCCTTCCCCAAGAATCCCATTAAGTCAGTTTACGAGAATCCCCTACCCTTGATGTCTCCTCTTAGTAATTTTCCATCACTGACCCCACACTCTGTTCACTGGTTAGAAATCCCTGGTTGCTTTTGCTGTGTTCAGAGTTGAACCTAATCTCTCTCCTATTGCCATAGCCTTTACAGCTCATCCAACAGTCCTGAACAAAGTGTTCTTTACCACTTTTACAAGGGTCAGGATAATTTTATCTTTAGCAGGGTTGAGGAGTGGAAAAAATTGTTTCACTTTGTTGCCTTCAAACATTACAACCACTCAAATAATGAACCTTGCTATTCTTCCACGTTCACCTAACAAAACTTCTAGCATCCAAAGTTGTTTTCAGGCCAAAGAGAATATTCTTCACCATTTTATAGTTCTCATAGTTAATTAATAAATAGCATTAATAATTATTTTATATACTTGTATGATTAGGTTAATCATGAAGCAGTACCCCCTAAGGTGAAGCACATTGACAAAAAATAAATTTCTGGGCCCACAAAAGAGAAGAATAGAGGAAAAGACTTGGCCACAGTGAGGTTCAGAATTTAAGAATCCCTTCTGGAGCTTAGATGATGTGGCTACTTGATGAATATCAGTAACAAAATTTTTGAAAACTCAATAGAGAGTTAGAGAAAAGGAAACAACGTGGGTAGTATGAATTATTTTGTCTGTTGCATTCAGAATTTAATCTTTCTTCTCTCTCACTGCCTATATCTTAAGACTCAATATGTTTTGTATTTCTACCCTTTAACTATCTCTCAGACATGCGCATGGTTTCATTTTGACCCAGGGATCTTATCAAAATGAAGATTCTTCGTTACAGGTTGGGGCGAGGGTGGGTTCAGTAGTCTTCATTTCTAGCAAGCTGTCAGGGGATGTGGACGCTACTGGTCCGGAAACCCCACTTTGAGTGCAAAGGGCCTAGGTCCCATCACCTCTAGTCCGGAGTGTTGTGACAAACTCCTAATCCAGTCCCCCTGCCTGCCTTTCCAATCCATTGCCCACCTGTAGCCAGTGTGATCTCTGAACACACTGCAAATCTGAACAAGTTTCTGCACTTTCCCTGCTTCCCAGAGCCCCGAGGAACCCTCAGATCCTTCTCCTGCCTCTCTGTGTTTAGGCTCCAGTTCACTGAGGAAGTAGGTTCAATACTTATAAGCACCCTGGGATCTCTATGTTTGAGCTTTTTAAATAATTCTTTCTCCTTATCTGACAAACATTGTTTTCTTTCTAATTATCATCTTCACCCCTTTTGGGCCCTGCCAGGCTTTTAAAGTCCATGTTATATACCCCTTTTCTGTGATTCTATAGCACCCTGTGCCTCTTCTATCATCATACTTATGAATCTATACAATTAATGTTGCCTATGTAATTTTCTCAAATTTCTATTATTAGATGATAAATGAAGGAGAGAAGGTATCACTGTATCTCCATCACATTGTTTTGCATATAGAAAATGTTTAAAACATACGTGTTGAGCCGGGCGTGGTGGCTCACGCCTGTAATCCTAGCACTCTGGGAGGCCGAGGCGGGCGGATTGCTCAAGAGGTCAGGAGTTCGAAACCAGCCTGAGTGAGACCCCGTCTTTACTAAAAATAGAAAGAATTAATTGACCAACTAAAAATATATATACAAAAAATTAGCCGGGCATGGTGTCGCATGCCTGTAGTCCCAGCTACTAGAGAGGCTGAGGCAGGAGGATTGCTTGAGCCCAGGAGTTTGAGGTTGCTGTGAGCGAGGCTGATGCCACGGCACTCACTCTAGCCTGGGCAACAAAGGGAGACACTGTCTCAAAAAAAAACAAAAAAACAAAAAAAAAACATACGTGTTGAATTGAATGGGAAATGGGAGAACATTCAGGAAATGGACACCTACAAGTGTTTCAATTTTATATTTTAGTGTTCATAGAGTCACTATCAGGGTTATTAAATGCTCAGGATAAAATTGTCATCAAATCGAACCACTATTTTGTATCTATCCAACCACTTTAGAGTCATACCAAGTTTGCAGTTCTGTTTACCTTCTATCTTACCTAAGCAAGACAGAACACAGATTTTATATATAAAATAAGGCAGGTCCTGATCAGCTGTTATCTATTTTTACAAAAGAGCTGGCAAATACAAGCATAACCTGCAGTAAGATATGCAAAATAAAGACTGAATGGCAAGTGTGGGAGGCCCTTTTCTAGAGATGTTTCACATCTTATCAGCGATGTTTGTTTATAGAGTCTGACAAATATAATTTTTCTTAATGGAACTTGGTTCTGAGATTCCATAATGCATTGCTTACAAAAATCAAAATGGAATCTTTTGAAGATTAAAACATGTATACGAGCTTAATATAATTCTATGTGGTTGAAGTATATTAATTCAATGAGGCTTATTTATTTCATTATATACAAAATGTGCTGTAGTCCCAGCTACTCAGGAGGATGAGGCAGGATGATTGCTGGAGGCTGTTGTGTGCTATGATTGTGCCTGTAAATAGCCACTGCACTCCAGCCTGGGCAACATAGCTAGACTCAGTATCTCTCTAAAAAAAAAATATATATATATATGTATATACACACACACACATAAACACACACACATATAATTGCTAATTTGTATTTTCACATTTTTCTTTTACTATGATTTTCTTAATTAGGGATTTACTATTTCAAGGAAGGAATGGCATGATGCAAGCAATAGTATCCAGCTGGTCTTTCTGTTTCCTCATTGTTACCAGAGCCTAAATCTCTCCCAGTATCTGGCTCAGGATTCTGGTGTAGAATAGATAACTCCATTCCTATCAAGGTACTGACTGAGATGAAAAAGGTCACCCCAGGGAGCCCACCTGCCTGACCCAGTGAATTCCTCACTGGTAAACAATGCCCCTCATTGTCTTTGCTTCTTTCATAGCTCACGGAGTCAAAACTGTTAGAGCAACTGCACAAACTCACTTGCTTAGAAAGAATGAAGACAGATAAGAAAAAGGGAAAGCCGGAATTAGAAAGTGATTCAATGTATCAAAGTATCTTTCTATGTTTTTGTGCACAAGAATAGTCAATATTTTCACGGGTGGGAATCTTACTTTCAATTAAAAAATGGTAAAACCTACATTTATTAAGTACCTCCTCTACATGCTAGAACTTTATATACATATTTATTTCGTCTCCGTGACAACCAGAAAAGTTAGGTATTATACTCCCCAACAAAACTGGGGCCCAGAATTAGACTTGGATCTGCTTCATTTCTAAAGTCCAAGTTAGAGGTCTGCTTTAGAGGAAAGTCTGCTAAAGTCTGCTTTAGAGGAAAGAACACAGAAAGCAAAGCCCCAAAGACAATCTCATTGACATTTCAACAGCTTTTCTACCTAGTTAAAAAATAAAGACACAGGCAAAAAAGAATGCCATGTATGAAATGAGTCCGTTTGGGACGTCCAAAGATCACATGACGGGCCAATATTTGGCCTTGAAGGGGCTGTCTCTTCCTCTCTTCCTCCAATACCGGTTCCCCAACCCCCACCCCAGTCCACACTTCCAGGTGTAACAACCTCTGGGTGCTGCGCAATGGTGCGAAGGTTATGGCAGCGCGCAGAGGAAGTGCAAGGGGACTGCGAGGGGGCCAGAAACGTCCGAGTGTCTTTAAAATATGTATATAATCTGTCCTTGTCTATTGCCACAGTGACTACCATTCAGCTTCTCAGTAATAGCCTCGTAATTCTCCATTCTCCCAACCTACCCTCCCCCAAGCCCTTCACCACCCCTCAGAGGATCAGGTTGTGTCACCACCCCTCGTCTGACCCGTGTGTGGCGGCTCATTGCTCTGAGGACCAAGTTAAACATCCTTTAGGGCTGTTTACACCTTCCGGCCCTACTCTGTACACCAGCTTCCATCTCTGGCCATGCACCCCCTGTTCACGGGGTTCATCCACCCCGGTCCTTTTCCTCCTCCGTTGGCTTCCCTGCACATCTCGTCTGTTCTGTCCCCTGCCTTAGTCTCGGTTTAGAGGCCACTTGGTGAAGTTTTCCTGGCAGATTCCTCGCACGCAGCCCCCTCACCCGCCATCTAATTAGATCTCTCTAGATGTGCTCCACTAGCATCCTTCATGTCATTGATTGCAATTTGCATTATATGCTCGCCTGATTATTTTTGACGTCTGCAAGTGACACACGGGTTTATCACTGTCTGACACGCGCGCCGCTGAGCTAACTTGTGAATGAATGAATGGAGGTCTTACTTGCCATCCTATCCCCAAAATATTTCCAGTCTCCCAGTGTTGCTATCACTGGGATGCCCATCCCCGGGGGTTGACAAACGGTGGAGGGGAGCAGCCTCTCCGCGGCCCCGCTGCGCGCTCGGCCACTCTGGCCGGGGGACTCCCGCACCGCGCGGCAAGGGGCGGGTCCGGCTGACTCTCCTGGCTCGGAGGTTCACGAGTGTTGGGACAGGTGGCGCCGAGGGGAAGGAGCGAACCATGCAGGGAGCGCCAGACACTGCGGGCGGCGTCTGACTCGCCTCCGGCCTCGCGGTCTGTCCCGCCGGGAAGCGCGACTTCCTCCTCTGGGGCCGGCGTGCGGGGCGGGGCGGGGCGGGGCGGGGCGGGCGGGGCGGGGCGGGGCGGGCGGGGCGGGGCGGGGCGGGGCGGGGCGGGCGGGCGACGCCCCCGCGGGCTGGGCCCAGGCTGCCCCAATGGGATTCGGTGCGGGGCGGCGGCCGCGCCCTGTCCCGGCGCCGCGCTCGGCCGCGGAGGAGGAGGCCGGGCCCGGCAGCGGCGGCGCGGGGCCCGTCGTGGGGAGGCCGAGCCTGCCGAGCTGGCGCCCGGCGGGGCCATGGTGCCTGGCGCCCGCGGCTGCCGCGCGCTGGCGGGGGCGGCCGGGCCGGGCCTCCTGGCCCTGCTGCTCGCGGTGTCCGCCCCGCCCCGGCTGCAGGCGGAGGATCCGGGTGAGTGGAGCGCGTCCGGCCGGCGGCGGGACCTGGGGCACCGCGGGGGCCGGGCCGGGCCGGGCCTGGGGGGACCGAGCGCGGGAGGCAGGCAGGCTCGCGGTGTGCCCCCGCACCGGCCGCTCGGGGAGAGAGAAGTTCCTGCAATCCTGGTCGCCCCCACCAGACTCCTTCCTTCCCCGCCAAAAGAAGAGATCAACTCGGCGCCTCCCCACTTTCTCTCTTCGCCGTCCTCCAGCCCAGTTCACTTAGTTTCCAGACTTCTGGACTCTGTGCTGGCCCTGTGAGGAGTGACCTGGCTCCAGGTCGCCTTAGGGGACAGTCGTGTGCAGGGACAGTTCTCTCCAGCCTGGTTTTCACAAAGCCGCCCCGCAGCTGGGGCCCTCCGTGCCGCCGCTCTCCCCGCGCTCGGAATCCCGGCGTGCGCGCTCGTAGGCTGGTGCGGAATGGTCGGGAAAGCTTCCCGAGGTTGGCCCGGACGCAGACTAGCAGACACTCGCCGCCTCCTCACTAGTGTCC
Organism: Mirza zaza; assembly: GCA_008750895.1. Taxonomy (NCBI): domain Eukaryota; kingdom Metazoa; phylum Chordata; class Mammalia; order Primates; family Cheirogaleidae; genus Mirza; species Mirza zaza. Next base: position 23,237 of record VSMD01053491.1, read on the forward strand.
TGCTTGCGCTCGGAGCTGGAATCCTGTGGCTTCTTGTGTATTTGACCGATTCAACCCCTGACCAGGCTGCTTTGTCCCTGGAACTGGCCAAAGCTGTCACCCATCTGTCCAAATGAAGTTTCAGGACTTATATGTCATCCAGGCTGTTAAGTGGGCACTTTGTAGAGCAGTTCTCTGGGAACAAGTGTAATTGCTTAGATCCCTGCAGAGCTTCACATCTGAGACTTCATTGCAGTTGACTGATGGAAGAGGATATTGTCATTTGAGTTTCCATGAAACATCCTATATATTTAGGATATTAAAAGAACCAGTAAAGGAGTAGTGTTCAATTACAGTCAAAAGGTAAGCTTAGATTTGGGATGGTTGTTGAAACTAATCTAGGAACTCCAGTGCTGATGCCACTTGAGGAAAAGAGGTATAATCAATGACTTTTAAAATCTCTCTCCAATCTATGATTTTCCCAACTAGTACTTGGTCACTCGTTTTTCAGGTTTTCATAAAGTTAAGCATGCACACCCATTTTGGGTCTTGAGATAAGCTACTGGCTCTTTAAATTGTATGATGGTCATAAGTCATATTAATATTTGTCCTCTGAAAGTTTGGAAGGTAAGAGGGCAGGCTTAGCATAATAGTCTGTTTTGGGTGAGAAGAAAATGCCATTTATTGCATTAAGCTTCATTGTTCTTTGAGTCAGCTTAGTCTGATGCTTCTTGGTTCCCCAGGCTCTCCAACCTGTCTGATCACGATCTCTCTGTATGCTTTATAAAGCACCAGCACCTTATTTTGAATTAATTTCCAGTGAGTGGGACCTGTGCATATGTACCTTTTAAAAATTCCCCCAGATAATTCTGATTCTAATCAGCTTTGAGATGGTGGGAGTCTTTTATAATGTTAGGGTTGTGATAAAGTGCTACCATCTGTATTATAAGGCAGTTTAATATTAGACATTTATTCATTATGTTTCAGGAAACAAATGTCATAATTTAACCTAAATGTTTATAAGCCCAATCAATAAAATTATTTGTTTTTTTATGTCAAAATGTCAAAGTCTGGTGACCCTGTGAAACTCTACTGAATCCTTTGTACGGCAGCTGCTTGTCTATGTGGTGTTTTTGTTCAATTACATTAAAAAAGTATCTACTCCTCCTAGTATGCACAGCCAGCCAGGCCCCAGGCACTGGGCTTAGTGACCAGAATTTGGAATGATTTCAGCTCCTTCTTATATTGTGTTCCTCTGGACCCACTTAGCTAAAGAGATATATTTACATAGGTTGTTTCACATGATTTTTGACCTTAGATAATATGACATATAAGTTAATCATTAGTTTTGATTCAATTTATATAAATTCATAGGCTTGGACTTAGTCTAGCCTTAATCACCTTGATATATCATAAGTTTGGTAGAATAAAATAGTCTCAATTTATGCAATGAATTTCTGCAAATTAAAAATCCCTGCATCTCTCTTCACCAAAAGATTTGCAAATGAGTATTAATTAAAATTTCCACTTATAATTTGAGTATTAGTGAAAAATAAAAAAGAGCACTTGATCTCTGAGGAAATTTCTAAGTGTAGGTTTCAATCTTGGATACTTAAAACTTCCTTTAAAACCCCCAGCCCAACTTGTTACTATAAGAAGGTCTGCTCTTAAATTCTCTGTCATTTTTATTTGGTTGGATTTGGACTCAGCTGATATCTGATGTTTCAGGTGAGTGACTTTTTAAAAAGTCAGCACAAGTTTATTCTGTCACCTTCTGTGCAAGTGTGTGCACTTGCCCCAGACTTTCCCTCAGCTCACCTGGCCTGGGGTAAGCCTGAGTTTGGCCAGGTCTGCAGACTGTGAGTTCCTGAGGGCGTAGTCTGGGACTATAGTCTTTGTCTTATAGGTCTGACAAAGGTGCTCACTGGTTTTTCAGTTGAATTCAACAATCTCTTTGTGTTTAAGAGGTATTTTCAAATTATTTCCTAATTAGTGGAAACTAAGTAATAAAGAGCTTACTGAAGTTCTTTATCGATGTACATGTGCTGCTTCCACTAATTTTGTTTATTAAGCCCATCCCAGCTCTCTTGGCATGCTTTTTTTCTGTAAGGATATCTTTTGAATGAAAATACAGCAGAAAGGAACATGCCAGCAGGACAATATGCACAATGTATCTTTTGGCTCTAGTAGATGCAATTCATATGTAACACTCAGAGACATTAAGTTATATCATATATTTCAGAAAAGAAAGAAGTTATGTCAAAGAATTCTTTACACAAATCAGAGGATATTATTAAAGTGGGATTTCAACTCTGAATAATGTCCCAAGCTGCTTTTTTTTTTTTTTTTTTTGAGACAGAGTCTCGCTTTGTTGCCCAGGCTAGAGTACCAAGCTGCTTTTTATTAACTTTTCATGTCATAATTTAAACTCTTTGACCTTGTGGTACCGAAACAGATTTAAATCATATTTAAAAAAACCACAACTTGGAAATAAGTAAGACACCCGACATTTATGAGGAATTTTATTTTTAAGATGCATGGGAAAGTTAAATTAATTGCAGCATTTAGCAAAGGTTTTAGTCATGTTAAGACAGGAGGTGGGGGTGAGGAGTGGAGGGGAGGCTTGTTCAGGGGAATATATCTTACAGAGTTTTAGATTTACTTTTATGTATGTTCTAAAGCATTAAGTCAACTCTATACATATTGGAGCAGATGATTGTTTTTCTTTATTAAGAAGATAATGCGTATAGCCTATTTGGCATTGCACTCAGCACATAGTAAGAGCTCAATAAATATTAATTATCTTACTATTCATTACTGTTTATTACTATTAATTTGACAAATATTGGGGCCTGTTATTCTACCTCCCTCACTGCCCTTCTGACCTCTTTCACCGCTATGGTCCCTCATGCTCAACGCCTCTCCAGCCGTTCTGGTTTTCTTGCTATTTTTCCAAGGTGGCAGGCACCCTCCTACCTGAGAACCTTTGCATGTGCTGTTCCCTCTTCCTGGAACAGTCTGGCCCCAATCATCCATATGGCTTGCTCCTCCTCCAGTATTTGTTCACATGCTGCCTTCTCAGGGAGAGCTTTCCTGACCACCGGAACCCTCTCTTCATTCCCAGAACTCCATGTTCCCCTTCCCAGCTTTCGGTTTTCTCTAGAGCACTTATGCTCTTCCAATAGAGTGTATAATTTACACTTTTATTTAATTTGTCTGTCTTTCCCATAGTAGAATATAAGGCCCCTAGGTGTTTTGTGCCTCAAACAGTGGCTAGCACTTGCCCAGTAGGGGATGGGTGCTCAGAGAGGGTGGGGTGAGAAGACAGTGAACACAGCTCCTGCCCTGTTGTTAAAGACTCAATACTGTCTCTAGTTAAGAAATCAAAACCTGGACACAGAGAAGTAATGAGATTGTATGTGTAAGCCAGCTGTTTGTAAGTAAAAATCTGAAAGTATGGATTTAAAATAGAGAAACTCATTCTGGGATATTAGAAGTCTGGCATTTAGCATGAAAGGAAAAATGTTGCCAGCATTTCAGATTTTTTTTTTATCAGACTGTGAAATAATTTTGCCTTTTTGCAACCTGAGGAGTCATGTTGATGTCATCTTCCAGATGTTCATTCTCTGCTTTGTATATTTAAAAAAAATAGTTGTTTGTCTTATGGGGCGGGTGAGACAATCAATGGGAAGAAAACCCATGTGGTGACTTCTAACCCTATGTGGAAATAAAGTTGTGAGTCCTGGTATGCTGGATCCAGAACTGTCAAACTTGCCTTTTAGTGGGAGTTGAAGAGGAGATGTTTTTAGGAGCTTGGGGTGGGATTGGGGGATTCTCTAAGATCCATGAGAGCAGAGATGAGACTAACCCTCTCCTTTTCACCAGTAGCACGCAGTACAGTGCCTGGTAGATAACAGTCTCCAGATAGCGATTTCCTGAGGCAGCGGCTGAATGCTGTGGTTAAGGTTTGAAAGAATGAGGTGAAGGGTAATATTCACTAAGTTGTTTTAAACAGAAATTGTATATATGACTATTGTGAAGCCCTAGGAAACTCTGTGCATGTGTTCAAGAAAATAACTAACTGCCCTAACATTTAGGGCAGCAGGGCACTATTTCACCTTGAAGATCATATTGGGACGGTGTTTAGGCACTCGTGATATTAGTGATGTGTTAAGCCATGTTGCCATGTATGCCTATACTGTCTACTGCCATTTCTACTTGGTTTATTATAGTTTTTATGAACTATCTCCTTAGGAGCTATATTGTATGTGACAAGATTCTTGATACTTGCAGAAATGCCTTGTGTTCATATTTGCTATATATGATCATATTAGGTTAGGTGGGGTTTTTTGGTAGGAAAAGCTGCAAAGAATATCACTGAAACAAGGTAGCAGCTAAGTGGTTCTGTGTTAACATCATTCCCCTGTTTTTTTTTTTGTTTTTTTTTTTGAGACAGAGTCTCACTTTGTTGCCCAGGCTAGAGTGAGTGCCGTGGCATCAGCCTCGCTCACAGCAACCTCAAACTCCTGGACTCAAGCAATCCTCCTGCCTCAGCCTCCCAAGCAACTGGGACTACAGGCATGCGCCACCATGCCCAGCTAATTTTTTCAATATATATATTAGTTGGCCAATTAATTTCTTTCTATTTATAGTAGAGGCGGGGTCTCACTCTTGCTCAGGCTGGTTTTGAACTCCTGACCTTGAGCAATCCACCCGCCTCAGCCTCCCAGAGTGCTAGGATTACAGGCGTGAGCCACCGCGCCCGGCCATCCCCCTGTTTTTAAATAAAGCTACACTAGAGTTTTTTGGGGTTTTTTTTAAGCAAAAGAAAGAACAAGTCAGGGCTTTATTTCCTGACTTCTTTCCCATAGGTCTTCCCTAATGCTTGTAACAGAAGCAAAACAGTTGTGGAACAAACAGGGTATCAATAAATAACATTGTACTAATAAATCATAATCCTGCAAGGAAAATGTTACACATAGAACCACTAAGGACATGCTTTGGCTTTATATATTTTTTATATAAACACACACAAATATACCCCTATAGCAAGTACATGTGTGCACACACACTTATATACCATCTGTCTACTATTTGTATTAAATATTAAATAAGGCTAGGTGCGGTGGCTCACGCCTGTAATCCTAGCACTCTAGGAGTCCGAGGTGGGAGGACCACTTGAGCTCAGGAATTCAAGACCAGCCTGAGCAAGAGTGAGACTCCATATCTACTAAACGTAGAAAAAATTAGCCAGGTGTAGTGGTGCACGTCTGTAGTACCAGCTACTTGGGAGGCTGAGGCAGGAGGACCGCTTGAGCCTAGAGGTTCAAGGTTGCTGTGAGCTAGGCTGACGCCACGGCACTCTAGGCCTGGTGACAGGAGGAGACTGTCTCAATAAATAAACAGACAGACATTAAATAGACACAAAATTATATATACAAAATATAAATAAACATATAAAGAACAATAATAAAACTAATCTTGGGTACCCCCACTATTACCTAGTCTGTACATGCTTTTATATTCTACTTTTTTAAACTTACATTTTATTAAAAGTTTTTTGTCACATTATTTGTAAAGGCTCATGTTTATTTTTAGCATTCACCTTCAAGCAAATAAAGAACTTATCGCTAAGTCATTTATCACTACTGAGGAATACCCAGTGAGAAAGTGGAATTTTTGTCTTGGCCAAAATTATATCAACTATGAGTCTTGTCAAGATTTTCATCTTTTGTATTATTCAAATAACTCTTCTTGCTTATGAAGGCAGAAGTAATTTGCTTGTTCATACTTTATTTGAGAAAAGTAGTTAAGTTTAAATGTACTAAGTATCACAATGGTATTTCTTACTCTTCTTAGGTAAGATTCTGAATTTATATTGAAGGTGTCAGGCATTTCCATTATTATTTAAAATTTTATCTTTACTGAAAACCATATTTTTGTTTGTACATGTAGCATTTTCAGACTCAGATTATACCCCTATGGTAGCCTTTTTACTCAGTGTTCAACATATTTACATTTTACTGCGAGATAAAAGAGCAGTCTTTGTTTTTTGTCATCACAAAATGAAAATCGGTATATGGCTCCATTTTTACATTTGAGTGTGTATAGTGGATGTGTCTAAAGGTTGTGTGCAAATGACTTTTGTGCAGCACTCTATTCCTGAAAAATGAAAAATAAAACAAAACTTTATTTCACTATTATTTCTGACAAAGCAAAAGGATATTAAAAGTTTGAAGTCCAGTTAAATTTGAATTACCAGTGCATCACATTTCCTACAGGGAAAATGGGTAAACATCTCTGTGCTTGTCGCCTAATTTCTAAATGGCTGAGCATTTTAAATCAGCCTTTTTATTGCTTTACACAAAAGCAAGTTCACCTCAGATTGAAATGTGGTTGATTTCAGCCTGAAAAACGAAAACTGTGGAAACTTAATAGCCCATGGGACCACTGGAACATGAGATCTGTATATTGAATTGCTCCCCCTCTAAGGACTTTAGAATGGAAGCTACTTATTTTGAGAACAACACCAACCAAGATTTGCCTTTTTATTTTTTGGCCCCCGGAAAGATCCTGCTTTACCTGCTGTTGCTCCTGCTAGCTCAGAAGGGTCTAAAAATCTTAATTAATTAATTAATTTATGAATGAATGAATGAATGAGATGGAATCTCGCTCTGTTGCCTGGGTTATAGTGCTGTGTCATCAGCCTAGCTCACAGCAACCTCAAACTTCTGGGCTCAAGCAATCCTCCTGCCTCAGCCTTCCGAATAGCTGGGACTATAGGCATGCACCACCATGGCCGGCTAATTTTTTCTATATATTTTTAGTTGACCAATTAATTTCTTTCTATTTTTATTAGAGACGGGGTCTCCCTCTTGCTCAGGCTGGTTTCAAACTCCTGACCTTGAGCAATCCTCCCACCTAGGCCTCCCAGAGTGCTAGGATTACAGGTGTGAGCCACCTTTCCCAGCCTCTAAAAATCTTTGAGACTTCAAAAATCTATTAAGGCTGGGTCCGGGGGCTCATGTCTGTAATCCTAGCACTCTGGGAGCCCCAGGCAGAAGGATCCCTTGAGTTCAAAATCTATTAATAGACTAAAAGTTTATTAAAGACTTAATGAGGCCGGGCGCAGTGGCTCACGTCTGTAATCCTAGCACTCTGGGAGGCTGAGGCGGGCGGATTGCTCGAGGTCAGGAGTTCGAAACCAGCCTGAGCAAGAGTGAGACCCCCGTCTCTTCTATAAATAGAAAGAAATTAATTGGCCAACCAATTTATATAGAAAAAATTAGCCGGGCATGGTGGCGCATGCCTGTAGTCCCAGCTACTCAAGAGGCTGAGGCAGCAGGATCCCTTGAGCCCAGGAGTTTGAGGTTGCTGTGAGCTAGGCTGACGCTATGGCACTCACTCTAGCTTGGGCAACAAAGTGAGACTCTGTCTTAAAATAAAAAGAAAACAAAAAAAAAGACTTAATGGCATTGTCCCTTACATATTTCATTTGCATCTCTAAATATTTTCTTGCATAACCACAATGACATGAGAACACCTAAGAATACTAATAGTAATTCTTTAATATCATCTAATACTGAAGTCATATTCAAATTTGCCCAGTTATCATAAACATGTCTTTTTACCATTGATTTGTACAAACAAGGATCCAAACAAGGTCCACAAGTTACAGTTAGTTGTACCCACATACCTTTTCCTTCAAGGAAACCAGGTTGTCCTGTGACATAGCTCATGTTCTAAATTGTACTGAGTGCTTCTGAATGGTGTGTCTTTTACTTGGTGCACTCTCCCCTGTGTTTCTGTATAAATCTGCAGTTTGGCTTAAAGACTTGATTAGATTCAGGCTGAGTGTTTTTGGTGACAGTACTCAAAGGTGCTATGTACTTCTAATTGTATCACAACAGGATGCATATAGTATTATTAATATTATTGTTATTATTATAGTTCCACTTTTAGTAATGCTAAGAATGATCAGTGACTTTAGGAAGTGACAGCTTGACCCCTTCATTATAAAATTACTTTTTCCTCTTATGACTTACAAGTTATCTATGAAATAATAGTCAGCAAAACTACTTGCCTATCAACATTTCTCTTAGTGGTTTAAACATCCAATCACTGTTGCTTGTCCTATCAGATTTTTCATGTACATAAATTTTTAAACCCATATCTTCATATGTATTTTGATTTATTGTGGTTTTTGCATATAATTTAATCCCAACAATTCTGAGAGCTATATTGAGGGAAGTGAGATTGGGAGAAATTTTTTTTTTTTTTTTTGAGACAGAGTCTCACTTTATTGCCCAGGCTAGAGTGAGTGCCGTGGCGTCAGCCTAGCTCACAGCAACCTCAAACTCCTGGGCTCAAGCAATCCTGCTGCCTCAGCCTCCCAAGTAGCTGGGACTACAGGCATGTGCCACCATGCCCGGCTAATTTTTTCTCTATATATTAGTTGGCCAATTAATTTCTTTCTATTTATAGTAGAGATGGGGTCTCGCTCTTGCTCAGGCTGGTCTCGAACTCCTGAGCTCAAAGGATCCGCCCACCGCGGCCTCCCAGAGAGCTAGGATTACAGGCTTGAGCCACCGCGCTGGCCGATTGGGAGAAATTGAATCATTCACCC
>VSMD01053496.1:0-71322 GCA_008750895.1 Mirza zaza
AAACCAAAAAAAAAAAAAAAAAAAAAAGATTTAAAAAAAAAAAAAGAATTATGGCTTCTTTTGAGAAAAATTCAAAATAGAATTAAGCAGTAAATAAATCAATTGAATCTAATCAAATGAGGGGCCATTATAGGTTCCAGTCAGGTTGGAAAGTTAATGATAGAACTGAAATCCTCCTTAGTTTTTTTTTTTTTTTTTGAGGCAGAGTCTCACTTTGTTGCCCAGGCTAGAGTGAGTGCCGTGGCATCAGCCTAGCTCACAGCAACCTCAATCTCCTGGGCTCAAGTGATCCTACTGCCTCAGCCTCCCAAGTAGCTGGGACTACAGGCATGCGCCAACATGCCCAGCTAATTTTTTGTATACATATTTTTAGTTGGTCAATTAATTTCTTTCTATTTTTAGTAGAGACGGGGTCTTGCTCAGGCTGGTTTCGAACTCCTGACCTCAAGCAATCCACCCACCTCAGCCTCCCAGAGTGCTAGGATTACAGGCGTGAGGCACCGCGCCCAGCCTCCAGCCTCCTCTTATTCTGTTCCACTCTCAGTTTCTTTCTCCTTTCTCTTCCCTAACTTTTTTCTTTGTGACTCTTCTTTTCCTTCTCCCCAACTCTAAATATTCTTCTGCCTTTTTCTCCTTTTCATTTTTCTTCACCTTTTTCTCTTTCACCCAGTATTGACTTTCCCTTCTTCCCTCTCTCCCATCTCCTCCTTTCATGGGAATTCTCCCCCTTAGCTAGACATAATAATTATTTATTACATTTATTGAAAGTTCATTGACTATAAAAATTTCATTTCCTACTTATAGTGCTAAAAATAACTTTAAAATGTAATATGTCTACATTTGTTCTTAATTTTAAGAACTATTTTAAGAGTACATTAAGAGCTAAATTAAGTTGCCTTTTAATTATGTGTGACTTTTCTTTGACTTTTCAGTGGTTCTGGATGTAAAAGTTTCCTTATCCTTATTTTCTAAGGAAAAGGAATACCCTGCAGTGACCTTCAAATCTTGGAAATTCTGCTTATTTGGGCAGACAATATCTACACATATAAGTGAGGTTATCTTCAGGAAGATTTTGGAACCCAGGCCAAATTCCACTTCCTGACCTATCTTTCCATATATAATATGTAGTCAGAATCAGATTATAATGGCATATGGACAAACTTGAAAGAGAAAATAGATCACAACCATGAGCTGGTCATGGATCTTCTTTGGGCCTTAGATCCCTTCTTCACAAGTGAAAAACCTGGCACTGATGATTTCCGAGTCCCTATCCACATTTGGCATTTCAGGACAAACAATGGAATTTTTAAAAAGAGGATCATGAAGCCCAAAAGGTAGATTTCCTCTCCAAAGAATCCTAGAATTGCAAAGCTGAAATAATTCCATGGAGTTTACCAAATGTGATCTAAAATGATAATTGCATCTCTTTGAACCTTGATTTTTGCATGTGTAATATGGAACTAATAAGGCTGCTGAGAAAATTAGAGTTAGTGCCTGTCTACCATATGGAAGGCACTTAGCAAATGGTAGCTATCATTTGACCCAAAACCTCCTCGTTTTTATTATTTATTTATTTTGAGACAGTTTCACTGTGTTGCCTGGGCTAGAGTGAATGCCGTGGCGTCATCATAGCTCACTGCAATCTCAAACTTCTGGACTCAAGCAATCCTCCTGCCTCGGCCTCCTGAGTATCTGCAACTACAGGTGTGTACCACCACACCCAGCTAATTTTAAAAACATTTTTAGAGATGGAGTCTCACTATGTTGCCCAGGCTGGTCTCGAACTCCTGGCCTCAAGCAATCCTCCTGCCTCAGCTTCCCAGAGTTCTGGGATTACAGATGTGAGCCACTGCACCCAGCCATCCTCATTTTTAGATAAAAATAAATGAGGCTGGGTGTGGTGGCTCACACCTGTAATCCCGGCACTCTGGTAGGCCGAGGCGGGCAGATAAGGCGGGCAGATCGTTTGAGCTCAGGAGTTTGAGACCAGCCTGAGCAAGAGCAAGACCCTGTCTCTACTAAAAATAGAAAGAAACTAGCTGGACAACTAAATGTATATAGAAAAAATTAGCTGGGCGTGGTGGCGCATGCCTGTAGTCCCAGTTACTAGGCTGAGGCAGGAGGATTGCTTGAGCCCAGGAGTTTGAGGTTGCTGTGAGCTAGGCTGACGCCACGGCACTCTAGCCCGGGCAACACAGTGAGATTCTGTCTCAAAAAAATAAAAAAAATGAGACCACAGAGGCAATGACTGACATAAAGGTGACCATGCTGGTATCAGATGTTAGATCTCCTTAATTCCTATTCAACTTTTTTTTCACCTAGAACCTTCTCAAAGTTAATTTTTAAATATATAGCTCCTATCCCAAGGTCAAGGGGTCTATTTCCATTTACAATAAATTAAAAAACAAGAGAGGCCAGGCGAGGTGGCTCATGCCTGTAATCCTAGCACTCTGGGTGGCCGAGGCGTGCGGATTGCTCAAGGTCAGGAGTTCGAGACCAGCCTGAGCAAGAGTGAGACCCTGTCTCTACTAAAAATAGAAAAAATTAGCCAGTCAACTAAAAATGAAACAAATAATTAGCTGGGCATGGTGGCTCGCGCCTGTCGTCTCAGCTACTTGGGAGGCTAAGGCAGGAGGATCCCTTGAGCCCAGGAGTTTGAGGTTGCTGTGAGCTAAGCTGATGCCATGGCACTCACTCTAGCCTGGGCAACAAAGCAAGACTGTCTCAAAAAGAAAAAAAAAAAAAAAAAAGAGAGACCAATTCAAATAATTAGCTAAACTTAAGTTTAGCTTAATCTCTGTAGCACAGAAATACAAAGCCAGAAGAGGAACTTTTTGAAATTGCTCTTGCCAATTTGTTCACATGTTAATATCATGTGGTTTATTAAAAACCAAAGAGAAGCTGAGGAAGAAATAAGCTAGCAATTGCTAATAATTCCTCCCAGATCCAGCCTGGAGAGTTGACATTGTGTGTGTAAGTGTGTGTGTGTGTGTGTGTGTGTGTTTCACAACCTTTTAAGAATAAGAATCTAGGCCAGGCGCGGTGGCTCACACCTGTAATCCTAGCACTCTGGGAGGCCGAGGTGGGAGGATCGTTTGAGCTCAGGAGTTCGAAACCAGCCTGAGCAAGAGCGAGACCCCATCTCTACTGTAAATAGAAAGAAATTAATTGGCCAACTAATATATATATAAAAAAAAAAATTAGCTGGGCATGGTGGCCCATGCCTGTAGTCTCAGCTACTTGGGAGGCTGAGGCAGCAGGATTGCTTGAGCCCAGGAGTTTGAGGTTGCTGTGAGCTAGGCTGACGCCACGGCACTCACTCTAGCCTGGGCAATAAAGTGAGACTCTGTCTCAAAAAAAAAAAAAAAGAATCTATAAGGGCAATTATTTGGGGTATCATTAAAAAATGCATTAAAGTTTCCTTCACAGTGGAAGAGGGAAAAGAAAGAAAAAACATAGGCCAGGTGCGGTGGCTCACGCCTGCTATAATCCTAGCTCTCTGGGAGGCCGAGGCTGAATGATCGCTCAAGGTCAGGATTTCAAAATCAGCCTGAGAAGAGCGAGACCCTATCTCTACCAAAAATAGACAGAAATTAATTGGCCAACTAAAATATATAGAAAAAATTAGCCGGGCATGGTAGTGTGTGCCTGTAGTCCCAGCTACTTGGGAGGTTGAGGCAGAAGGATTGCTTCAGCCCAGGAGATTGAGGTTGCTGTGAGCTAGGCTGATGGCCCAGCACTCTAGCCTGGGCAACAGAGTGAAACTGAAAGAAAGAATGAAGAGAGAGAGAGAGAGAGGGAGGGAATTTAAAGACACATTTGGTAGAAAACCAAATAGCTCCTTAAGAAGTGATGTTTAATTTTCTTTAAAATAATGACTTTATTGTTAGCAGTGATTATGGATAAAAGGAGAAAATATTGAAAATATTTTGTCACTGTAACATGTGTTTATTTTTGTTCAAATTACATAACCAATGTTAAGGAAACTGGTTTATTGTGATATACAAACAATTTAAGGTTGACATAAGGAGGGCAACTTTACCTTACAAAATGTCTTTTGGTGTTCCTTTTATAGATAATATTAGTTTGGATGATACTAGGTTGGATGGGTTGATATTAATACTATTTAATAATAGTGCCTTAAGTTTTTCTAGTGTTTTGAGCTATAAAATGGTTTTGCATACATTTTGTTTATTTTTTTCTTCTTTGACTCTCATGGCAAAGGTAGGTGGGTTATCATCTTACAGATTAGGAAACCTAAACTGTGTGACCAGTTCAGTCAGTAAGTGGTGCAATGAACAGCCAGAGGTCATTTGGCTCTTCCTGCAGTATTTTTTTCACTACATCATACTGCCTTATGACTATATCACTTCATGTTGTTATGCTTTCTTTTTCACATACTTTACATATTCAACACTGCCTTGTTTCCAAGTAGGCAGCACAATTCCAAATAAACAAGAAGAAAGCTTTGTTCGGGCTCTTGGCTAACAAGCAGAAGAAATCTTTCTGAATTTCCCTAGTTTCCACTATTTATCTTATTATTTATTTGTTTTTCATTATGAACTTTCTCAGAGTGGAGATCAGGGGCCAGGACACATGCTTTGATAAACACATTCTGCATGTTTTGATTATTGAAATTTTGGGGAAAGGAGGTATGATTTGAGCAAGGTAAAAGAATATTAGATTTTTCTGTGGTGGCTCAGTTGGGTGACTGGAACCTATTTTGTAAGCCTAAAGTTCATGAATTCAAACCTCAGTTTAAAGAATGTATGTTTTGGGGCTTGTTTATTTGTTTTCTTCTTCAAATTCAGTCTGTTTAAAACCCATGGAAAGTTAAAAACAAAACAAACTTCCCAGCATTCTTGGTATTGGGGTCAAGAATGAGGCTTGTGTGTTCACAAACAAGAGGCGATGTGAGCTGTCAGGGCTGGTGCATGGGATAGGAAGGTCGGAGTCTGTTTGTAACCCGGTAACAGCAGTAATAAGAGATAAACATTATCAGTTTACACCCAGCCTCAGCTGAGGCCCAGGGTAACATGCTTACTTGTTTCCTCACTCCTCCATTCTCATGCTCCATAGGACTTTTATTTGCAGAGGTGTATTTGATTATTGACTCTCAAACTTAGCATTCTGAGTACTTTTAAAAAGTCATACTGTTCTGAGGCAAATTGTGTTGGTATGTGGGTGAGAAAGAGAGGAGCTCATGCCCTCATCAAAATGTCAACAGGAAATGTTTATAGATCACTCTCCTGGCTAGTACTGGAGACTAGTCTCCTTGTCCTTCGTCATTCCTGTTTGCCTTTCTTCAAGATATACTCTATTACCTACTTGTCCATTATCTTTTTTAAAAAAAGACAGAATGTCTAAATAAAATTCCAAAATTGTATTACAGGCCGGGCGCGGTGGCTCTCGCCTGTAATCCTAGCTCTCTGGGAGGCCGAGGTGGGCGGATCGTTTGAGCTCAGGAGTTCCAGACCAGCCTGAGCAAGAGCGAGACCCCATCTCTACTATAGACAGAAAGAAATTAATTGGCCAACTAATATATATAGAAAAAAATTAGCCGGGCATGGTGGAGCATGCATGCCTGTAGTCCCAGTTGCTTGGGAGGCTGAGGCAGCAGGATTGCTTGAGCCCAGGAGTTTGAGGTTGCTGTGAGCTAGGCTGACGCCACGGCACTCACTCTATCTAGCCTGGGCAATAAAGTGAGACTCTGTCTCAAAAAAAAAAAAAAAATTGTATTACAATGTGTAATATTCCTCAAAGGATTTGTTTTTTCTTAAAGCATTTATTTTTCTTTTAGAATAATCTAACCTTAATATTGTGCCAGAAAGGCAAATGGATACATTTGCAACTAGCTTGGTGTGGAGAATATATATTTTACCTCTGAAGCAGGACTGACCTCTGCCTTCAAACTTTTTCTTTTAAAATCTTTTTATTATAAAACATGGAAACAGAAAACCACACAAAGGAAATGTTTGCCTTAATGAATTATTCTCAGGGAGACACCCTTGTAACTACCATGGGTGGTCAAGAAACAACTTCACCACCCATCTTAGAAGCCCCTTCCATGTGTCCCTTCTCAATAACTACTTTCCCCACCAACCTTGTAAGTAACCACTACCCTGACTTAGAGTAATCGCTTTTACTTCCTTTCTCCTTTAATGGTTTTATCACTCGAATGTATACCCCCAGACAGTATAGTTTCCCCTATCACACACACACACTTTTAAAAAAATTTGATATATATATATTTTTTCTTTTTCCTCAACCACACTGGAATGCATATATTTTAATGTTTTGTTTTTACTTTACAATTTATTTCTTGAAAAACAGAGGCCTTTTGGCCTATAGAGTTTTCCAGAGTCAGGACTTTGGAGATTGCACACTCATGGTGCAGTTCGACATGTTCTTCTGTTCCCTGTATTTCCTATAAATTGGCAGCTGGATTCTTTTTTTTTAAGAGATGGGGATCTCACTATGTTGCCCACTGACTTGAACTCCTGGGCTTAAGAGATCCTCCCACCTCAGCCTCCCAAGTAACTGGGACTACAGACACGTGCCACCACACCAAGCTTGGATCTTGAGGCTGGATCAGACTTAGGTTTGATCCCTTTGGCAGCATTTTGATGATGATATGGTCTTCTCTCAGGAGGCACATAATGTCTGGATCTCTTTTTATGATTTTAGGAGGTATTGATGTATAATGCATATATTCATTCACAGAGATTTACAAAATAGAGATAGTCTATCATTTCCTCTTTACTTAATAGTGGAATACATTTATTTAGATTCACTTCCCCTTATCTCCTATCTGGTTACTCAATTTTGGTTATTTAACTTTAACTTTTAAAAGTTCCTTTAGAGCAGTGATCCTGGAATCATTTTCATAGCCTTTTTGGGGTTCTATACCTTTAGACTGGCTAGATATTTTTAAATTTAAAGATGAGACATTTCCTTTAAATGAGACTGAAAGACACACTGAAGCCATACATAGAGCAAATGGAGTGCAATGGATGTTCACAGGTGTGATCATAGTGTATTGCAGCCTCAAACTCCTGGGCTCATGCAAATAAGGTTTTTATAGCAAATTCCAGCCACTAGAAACTTTTTTTTTTTTTTGAGACAGAGTCTCACTCTGTTGCCCAGGCTAGAATGAGTGCCCTGGCGTCAGCCTAGCTCACAGCAACCTCAAACTCCTGGGCTCAAGCAGTCCTGCTGCCTCAGCCTCCCAAGTAGCTGGGACTACAGGCATGCGCCACCATGCCCGGCTAATTTTTTCTCTATATATTAGTTGGCCAATTAATTTCTTTATATATTTTATGGTAGAGACAGGGTCTCGCTCTTGCTCAGGCTGGTTTTGAACTCCTGAGCTCAAACAATCCTCCCGCCTCGGCCTCCCAGAGAGCTAGGATTACAGGCGTGAGCCACCGCGCCCGGCCTGTTGAGAAGTTTAAATGATGTAAAATCCTGGGGTGAGTGCTTTGTAATATTTACTGGTGGTAGATACTATTAATGTATTTAAGGAGACTTAAATAACTCAGTTAATCAGGTGAACTATATTGCCCTTTACATTGGCTATTACAAAACTGAAAACTTCAGGTCTGTCAATTTGACATTGTAAAGGGTTTTGGCCCAGCATGGTGGCTCATTCCTATAATCCTAGCACTTTAGGAGGCTGTGATGGGAGGATTTGGCGACCAGCCTGAGCTAGAACCCATCTCTACAAAAAACCAAAAAAATTAGCCTGGCAAGGAAGAGTGGGCCTGTAAATCCCAGCTACTCAGGAGGCTAGGGCAGGAGGATCGCTTAAGCATAGGAGTTTGAGGTTGCAGTGAGTTAATGATAGCACTATTGTACTCCAGCATGGGTGACAGACCAAGACTCTGTCTGAAAAAAAAAACAAAAACCAGAACAAAACAGAAAGAAAGGGTTTCAGCTTCATATACAAATTTCAGCTTCATATACAATACATCTCAGAGCTCAGAGATTCAGGGCTTTGAGATACATACATTAAATTGGAAGTACAATGATAAAAATCAGCAAACACCTGTGCTTTTTGTGAATACGTATTTCCTCATACTCCATCTCCTTGATATCTACCCAAAAAAAGTATCAGGTCTGATATGCTGTTCATTAAATTTAAGCCAAAAATAGAAATAGAACCATTTAGTCTTAACTATTAATTAAAAGACATCATTTATTCTGGATAATGAGTAATGGGTGTTAATTGTATTTTTTTGTATGGGAGTTTGTTTTGTTTTGAAGAGACAGGGTCTCACTCTGTTGCCCAAGCTGGAGTGCAGTGGCCTGATCCCAGCTCACTGCAGCCTTTATCTCCTGGGCCTCCGGGGCAGCGGGGACTACAGTAGGTGTGTGCCACCACACTGTCTAATTTTTCTATTTTTTTTTTATCAACTGGGCCTTGTTATGTTGCTCAGGCTGGTCAGACCTCCCTGGCCTTAAGTTGTTACAGCAAGTGTTACAGCGGGTGGTCCTGTGGATAAACCAAGCGGCACACAGAGTCAGAGAGACTGAGAATCAAAGTTTATCAGCCGGCGGGCTCAGAGGGGTCTGGCCACCAAATTCTGAGCCCCGTCCACCCAATTTTTCCCACTTTTATTAAGTTGGGGTGGTCTAAGTGGTGGGATATCAGGTGACTAATGCCCACCAGGTAATAGGTTAGTTGATGTGTCAGGTTTGTATTATGTTGATGCACCAGGTAATCAGTTTAGTGTTATGCTGATGCACCAGGTAATAGATTAGTTGATGGGCCAGGTAATAGGTTAATATTATGCTGACGCAGATCTTCCATGAAGGGTGGGGGTCTTAGGTGCCTGATGCGCCAAGTAATGGATGGGGGTTTTCCTTATCAAAGTGACCCTTCTGCTTCAGCCTCCCAAAGTGCTAGGATTAATGCATGGTTTTTAATTTCCAAAACAAAAGTAATTTAAGAAAAGAAAAAAAGACAGTAGTTAGCCTGATTCTCCAAACCTTGGGGCAGATTTTTGTGTATCACAAATCTAGAGGGAGAAATCTTTCCAGAAAGGAAGAATTTGTTTCAAGAATCCTCTTGCAGGAATATCAAACTTTTTTTTCTTTACTAGAAGGTTATATATAACATTATACTTTATCAAAATGGAATAAAGTCATTAGTTTGAACTATCCTCTATGGTACTTTGGTTGTAAAGCTTGGGTCCTATAGCCTTATTCAAATTGGTTTATACCTATGTGTTCACCAAATCTTTTTCATATTCCTTTTTCCCAGGCACACAGTGAGTTATAACCTCACAGCCTTCTTCCAGTCAGCCAGGTTGAGCCATATGTCTAGTTCAGGCCAATGAAACGTCAGCAGAAGTGAAAAGACCACTTCTGGCAGAGGCAAATCCTTGCAGGATTCTCCAGTCTAGCTCTTCTGCCATCCCTGTTGTGCTGGGATGGAGTGCGAAGGATGGAGGCAGCTGGGCATGCTGAGTCACCACACAGAGGCGAGCTGCTTGGGACAGTCAGCTGACTTACAGGTGACGAGTGCAGCATCTTCACCTAGCCCATCCTTACTGAGATAAACACAATACTGCCCTGCATACTTCATGATCATAAGTGAGGTTAGAGTAGAAATGGGAAATGACCCTCAATTATAATGAAAAATTAACACCTTCAGTTTTGAAAATTAAAATTGTCGACCGTGGTAAAGCAATTTTGTTATACAAGTATCTGTTAATTATTCGAAACGTATTAGAATGAATCAAAGTATTTCTCACATTCCTTCCATTTCAATGCCAGTCCTAATTCTTAGCCCCAAATTAGTTTTTAGAGGCTCCCTTCTAAGGAAAATAACCCTTAAGTTTAAATCTCAATTTTAAAAATCATGCTTCTAAGTTTACATGGCTTTCAACAATTTAAAAATAGCACAGCTTGCGTAATCAGAATAAATATTTAATTAACGTAATTTGTAAAAGTACAAAAGCCACTAGAAACCATAACAGTAAGAACTGATGCTATTTTTCTTTTGTTGTTTTTGCGTGTGTTGAAATATTTTTACACAGCCGGTTTTCCAATAATTTGCTTCTGGTTGATTTAAAATTTGTAATTCAACTTTGCTGTAAGAGGTAGTTTCATGAATCAAAGTTTGACGAAAATGTGAGGCTTCTTCCTTTCTTTTGGCCAAAAAGCATATCCAGGATAGGGGCTTTCAAGCAAAATGCGTTTAGGGAGCTCCAGTATTCTTACTTACAGTGTCCCCGAATGTACGGGGAGACGGGGCTCCACGTTTTTCTGTAAGCATTCGCTGTCCTGGGGCTGGCCGAGCTCATTTTACAATTCAGAAAACAACTAACTTTTCCGTCTTAGACCTTAAATAATTGAGAGAGGGTATCCGCGGCTCGGAAACCGAGTGGACGCCGGCAGAGCGCGTCCTCCCGGGCCGGCGCGGACTGGCTGGCAGTCGGGCGCCACCCTCCGCCCCCCACGGGTCGGCCCCGGGCGGGAGCCCCCCGCGCCTTCCCGGCGTGCCCCGCGCGGAGGGGACTCTTAACTTGAAGCGCCGGGTGACTCAGCCGCGTGGCCGCGCCGGCCGGGGCGGGGGGCGCGCGCCGCTGCGGCACGGCCGGTCCCCGCGGCGGCTGGTGGCGGCGCGGCCTGCGCGCGCCTCCCGGGCGGATCCGGCGCGGAGCGCTGGGGCGCTGTAGGCAGCGGTGAGTAAGCGGAGGCGCGGGACGGGTTCAGGCGCGAAGCCCCGGCGGGGCGAGCGCGGCGGCGGGCGTGGCCCGAGTCCCGCCTTTGTGGTCAAGTGGTGTCTCCTCGGACCCCCGGATCGAAAGGCCGCGGGAGCGAACTCGGCGCCGGGAGGACGTCGGCAGACGGGCGACCGGCGCCTGCTTTCGTGCTGAGGGTAAAGTCTGACCGTCGGGGAAGGGAGGTCACACGTCGCCGAAACGGTAAACACAGTCGCGGGGACAGCTGAAGTCTAACTTGGCTGCTGTCTGCAGGCCTCCCGCGGCTCGTCCCATCCCGCCGGGAGAGACGGGACGAGCCGGGGAGTTTCTCCGCAGAACGCGGGCGGGCGCGTTGGTCCTGGCGGCAGACTGAACCCGGTACATTGGGTGGTCGTTGCACTTCCTCCTCACCTCGGAGCACGGAGCGCCTCTTGCTCGGTCGGTCCATCCTTGCCTCAGAGTCTTCCCCGCCACCCACAAGTTTCCGGCTCTCATCGGCGGCTCTGAGTGCAACAGAGATCCTTAACCGGCAATTTGCTTTTAAATAAAATCCTTACTTTCTGTAGAAGTGTCTGCAGGTTTACGAGGCCAATTCTGACTATCAGAAAACTTGTATTTTGGAGTTTGTGATTCTTTCAGAAAATTCCTGGGTTGAATTGATTTATTTAAAAATGAGAATCCAGTGAAAAAGCTGACGGGATAAGCAAAGCTGTGAAGGAACTTATGAACCAGCTTATGAAAATATATTTAACCAGCTTATGAAAATATATTTCCAAGTCCCTTTTTTTTTGAAACAGGGTCTCGCTAACTCCGATAGAGTACCGTTAGAGAACCTAAAGTACCTAGAGTGTCGTGACGCCATCACAGCTCACAGCAGCCTCAAACTCCTGGGCTCAAGCGATCCTCTTGCCTGGGCCTCCTGAGTAGCTGGGACTACAGGCGTGGGCCACCGTGCCTGCTTATTTTTTCTATGTTTAGTAGAGGTGGGGTCTTGCTCTTCTCAGGCTGATGTCCAACTCTTGAGCTCAAGCCATCCTCCTGCCTGGGCCTCCGAGAGTGCTAGGATTACAGGCGTGAGCCACTCCTGTTTGCTATTAAACCACTATCTGCAACTGTTACCTGAGAAATTGAGGTGATTTTTTAGTGGTCCCCAAAACAGAATGTTGTAGTGATATCACTCGATGTGACAAATCCAGAGTCAGAGAAAGGACTTCACCCTCAACTCCCCTATCCCTTAAAAAATTCTGTGGGCCGGAGTTCTAGAACATAAGGTTGCTTCTTAATAATAAAGTTGCAGTAACCTAGCACCACTTCCAGAAATTTGATTCTAAAAATCTGTGATGGGTCCCTGAGTGCACATTTAAGCAAGTGCCCCCTCCCTTGGTCTATTACTGGTGATCCAGGGACCATACTTTGAGAAACACCACCATTGGGCTGGGCTAGGATTTTGGGGGGCTTTTTTTTCAATAGATTTAGGGAGTACAAATGTTTTTTGTTACATGGATGACTTATATAGTGGTGGAATCGTACAGTGGAAGTCAGGGCTTTTAGTATACCAGTCATCAGAATGGTGTCGATTGTACCCAGTAGTCATTTTTACTGGAAATTTTTTAAATTACCCAATTCCCTTATCCCTTTGATGACTTATCCTCTGCCTCCAACCAATCATATAGACCAAGAAACCCTGACTCTCTGGAAGGCAGTGTGAGGAAAGATAGTGCTTTCTTGGAATCTGACACCAGGGTAGGACATGACTTTCATATGTATTGTGATATTGCCATTGCTATGGTGGTTTAGAGTTAGCCCAGGCCTGATTAATCTGTCCTTTTTCCTTCTGAGAGCTGCTTCCAATATCACCAGAGCTTAAGCAATGCCCAGTCTCTCCCCTCCCAGCTCACTCCCCCATAGGCCCAGGGCAGCCAGTTCCCATGGCCTTGAGCTCTCAGATTCTCTGGGATATAACAGTACCAGTATTTATAAGGGCTTTCAGTTCAGCTGGACATTAATTCAGTCACCAAATATCTGAGTAATGTCTATTTTGTGCAAAGCACTGTAGTAGGCCATTTTATCAACAACATTGCAAATATGGCATAGAGTTGCATTGCTTCTTTGAGGCAGAATTGAGGGCTGAATAACCTCTACTGCTGCCAAAAGCTTTTTCTATTTCTTTTTATTTACTTTTCTTGGAGGGGGGGAGTGTGGGGGGGGATGTTCTATTTCTTATTCCTCCTTCAAATAGATGTGTAGAAATGAGATTAGAGTTATGCCATGTGTTTCTTTTTTCCTGTCTTGGTATCTTTTTGGTGTCTCTTTTCTCTTATTAATGGATATTTTTCTGTTGATTCACAAGATGTCATATCTTTCCTTCTGTAGCCTTGGGCTTCCTGATTATTGTGTCTTCCTCTAACCCCTAATCTGACCTTGCCCTTCCTTGGCTAAGTGGAGTAAAAATTGAGGGGAATTGTTGGAAAAAAGTGATTTCTAGTTGGAAGACCCAGAGTTATGGAAATATGAGGCTTAGAGATATAAGGGAAACTATTACAAATTTATTGAGTGCAATCTTCTCATCTTTCAGATAATCTGAGAGCTGAGGTGACAGTGAGGATTCCTGGCTCCAAGCCCAATGCTCTTCCCACTAAATCATATCAAGAAAAATGCTTCAAAAATGGAAAAGGTCCAGAGAAATTATGAGTAGATGAAGAAGATGGAGAGGCTTTCATATGACTACAAAAGCAATATTATCTTATCTGGAAAGATGGAGATTGAAAGATAATATGATGCAACCATATAAATCATGAAGAGTAGGAATACTAATATAAGGAACGCTTTTAGATTTGAAATAAGTGAAAGGACAAATAAGAGTGAGCAGATACCTATCTTATAAAAACCCAAGAGATGTTATGAACTCAGTATTTTAAAAAAGATTCAGTAAAGGTTTAGATAAATACTTAAGTGATTTGTTATTAGATGTTAGATGCTTGAGCAATATCCAGAATCTTTTGAAGCTGTCATCATAAGTATACTAATGCCTTACCAGAGTTATTAGATATTTCTAGGTATTTCTGTGGTAGAATTTAAGACTGATCTAACTACTAACCTCACTTATTTCTTAAGTTGTGGGAAGTTAGATTGTTGGCATAGTACATGTATTTCCGGAATAGTAGGAAGGAAAGAAGTAGGGATGAAAGAAGAAAGCCATTTGATCTTTTAGCTTGGAGTCTCCAATTTTAGACAGTGTTGGATTGTTCTTGTACATTTATAAAAGTAGTAGAAATAAAAATAGTAATAGGGCTTACCAAGTATACATTATGTACCAGACACTGTACTAAGTAAGTGGTTTTATATCATTGTCTCCTTTAACTATCTCCATTTTATAGATGAAGAATCTAAGACACAGAGATTGAGTGCCCAAAATCATAGTAAGTGGCTAAGCCTGTGTTCAAATTTAAGTCCACCTGACTTCAATGCCATTAATATATATGCTTGATAGTGTCCTAGTTATACTTCATTGGGTAGTAGTTAAGAATGTGGGCTCCAGGCCGGGCGCGGTGGCTCAAGCCTGTAATCCTAGCTCTCTGGGAGGCCGAGGTGGGCGGATCCTTTGAGCTCAGGAGTTCGAGACCAGCCTGAGCAAGAGCGAGACCCCATCTCTACTATAAATACAAAGAAATTAATTGGCCAACTAATATATATAGAAAAAATTAGCCGGGCATGGTGGCATATGCCTGTAGTCCCAGCTACTCGGGAGGCTGAGGCAGCAGGATTGCTTTGAGCCCAGGAGTTTGAGGTTGCTGTGAGCTAGGCTGACGCCATGGCACTCACTCTAGCCTGGGCAATAAAGTGAGACTCTGTCTCAAAAAAAAAAAAAAAAAAGGAACGTGGGCTCTGTAGTCAGTCTTGCCCGAGTTAAAATCCTGCCTCCTCCAGTTACTAGCTTGTATAAGGTACTCATTACCTTCTATGTCTATGAAATAGTACCTAGCTCAAAAGACTTTTAGGATTGAGTTAATTCATGTAAAGTGCTTAGAACCATGCCAGGATAACTATTTTATTTAAATTTAGATTGGTCTTTCCACTATTTGAAATTCTAAGGTTTTATGATAAGGATAGATATAAAGTAGACTTTGTCTCTGTGCTTACCAAGGCAGGGGAGCCTTACTAAAATTTTGGAAAACTTTGGGATGTAGTATAAAGATCTATGACCCAGGCCAGAGGATTTGCTTCTAGTTGTCTCTGTTACTGCCTAGCTCTGAGATCCTAGGCTCGAAACTTCTATTTCATAGAGAAGGTTATAAGGATCAGACAAAGTAATATGAATGAAAATTGAATTTCATATGCTATATGAATGTAAAATAGTGTTATTAAAATTATGGAGGAAAGTTACAATGAATTATTGTTGGCCTTTTATTGTATGTTTGGTTTTGGGGGTTTTTTTGAGACAAGGTCTCACTCTGTTGCCCAGGCTGGAGTGCAGTGGCATCATCATAGCTCACTGCATCCTTGAACTCCTGGCATATAATCCTACCACTTTGGGAGGCTGAGGTGGGAGGATTGCTTGAGGCCAGGAGTTAGAGGTTGCAGTGAGCCATGGTGACTCACTGCACTGTAGTCTGGGAGACAGAGCAAGACTCTGTCGCAATTAAAAAAAAAAAAAAAGTCAAGTGCTTTAGGACTCAGATAATACTGTGTGTTACATTATCTACTTGTCCCCATTTTTTCTAAGAATGCATGAAAACTTACACTGATTAGCATTGGTCCTTGAACTAGATGACCTTTTGTATACCATCTTCTGACAGAGTGATTTTGAATTGTCTCCAGAATTTTCTACATGTTCTCTTGCTCTAGTACTGATTTATTGTTTAAGCCTTCAGCTCTTTTCTTGCCATACAAACATTTAGCTCTTTTCTATAAAATAGCCTAATGTACTTTTTATTTTTTTAATTGCACTGCCTTTAAAAATGTTATTGCTAATAGAATCTTCCTTGGATTTACTAGAAGTTTGTCATTGAATTATCCTTAAAAGCCTGCATATCTCTTCTTTAGGAGTTTCAGTTAATAGCAAACAGAAGAGTATCCTGGACTTTGGAGACCTCATCCTGGAGATTCTACCATATGTTGACTGGTCTTTTCTTAAGAGTCATGAGCTTTGCTTGGCCTATTGTGTGCTTTGGATTGTTCCTTGCTAAAGGTATCATTAGAATGACCTTAACTAATTATATCTAATCAAAAGATGTAGCACTTTGTGTGGAAATTATACAATTTTGTCTATCCAATTTTTAGGTAATAAAGTTGAAAGAAGTTACAGTAGAATTAGGTAAAATCTTACTTTGAACTCAGATTATAAAACCAACCCTCATCTGGAGGTAACTGATTTAGAGGTCCTTTTGTAGCAATTATTTAAAAAGAAAAGGTGGTAGGTATGTTCATTATGAGCACAGAAAGGTTGTATGAATCAGACCTATAAGGAGACAGCACAGCATGACGGTAAACAGCATAAACTATGATGCCAGAAGCCTGCCTCCACTACTGGTTAGCTGTGTGACTGTGGGAACTTCTCCTTAACGACCTCTTTCCTCAGTTCCTCCTCTGTAAAACAGGGGTAATGGCACCTACTTCATAAAGTTTTTTTGAGTATTAAATAAAGTATTTAAACAATATATAAAATGTGTGTTAAATCAATAAAGTTGAAGTCCATCTGGACTTAGAATGTGATGTTTTTGGTAATTTGACATTAAAGAATCTCAGCAGACTAATTTGTTCTCATTTAAAATATGTTCTTGAGTAACTGGTTTAGATTTGATTTACTTTAAGGATGAAAACAATTGCTGTGTTTGAAAAGAATGTTGTAGCATTTAGGAACTTTTTATATATACTATTTTTTTTTTTTTTTTTTGAGACAGAGTCTCACTCTTGCCTGGGCTAGAGTGCTGTGGTGTCAGCCTAGCTCACAGCAACCTCAAACTCCTGGGCTCAAGCAATCCTCCTGCCTCCGCCTCCGAAGTAGCCGGGACTACAGGCATGCACCACCATGCCCGGCTAATTTTATATATGTATATTTTTTAATTGTCCAGCTAATTTTTTTCTGTTTTTTTAGTAGAGACGGGGTCTCAGTTGTGCTCAGGCTGGTCTCGAACTCCTGAGCTTAAATGATCCACCCGCCTCGGCCTCCCAGAGTGCTAGGATTACAGGTGTGAGCCACCACGCCTGGCCTGATGAATTGTTTTTACTTCTGGAATTTTCTATTTAATATTTTTGGACCACAGGAAACCTTGGATAAGGAGGGACAACTGCATCTATATATAGAGAGAGAGTGTGTGTGCAGGATGTGAAGCAGGATGATCATTGATGAATCTGAGTAATGGGTATAAAAGTACCAATTATAATGTTTCAATTTTCATATAGATTTGAAAAGTTTCAAAATAAAAAGTTGGGGAGAAAATATGACCTATACTTTGTAGCCCAGCTCAGATTTTCTCTCTTTTATGAAGACTTCCTTTTCCCAACCACAGTAGCTGGAGGTAATTTTCTAATAAGAATTTTTAAAATTCTATGTTATGATCCCCAACCAAACCTGAATGCAGATGAGAACTGCATTAGAAGTTGTTTTTTCTCTTTTTTAAATTACAAATTCTTAGACCACAGTATAAGCCTATGGAGACAGACTCTCAGGGGATAGGCTTAAGAATCTGGACTAACTGGTCTGTACTACCTGTTCTGTATTTACTAAAGTTAACTTACATCTTTTCCATCTATCCCCACTTAACCAGATTGGAAGCTGAGGGCCAGCCCTTGAAAGTGTTGCTCAATCCAGTGTGTCTCTCAGTGCTGGCACCATGCCTTCCATCCAGTAGACATTTGGTAAATATATATTGAGTATATATGTTTTGTGGTTTTTTTTTTGAGACAGAGTCTCACTTTGTTGCCCAGGCTAGAGTGAGTGCTGTGGCGTCAGCCTAGCTCACAGCAACCTCAAACTCATGGCCTCAAGCAATCCTCCTGCCTCAGCCTCCCGAGTAGCTGGGACTACAGGCATATGCCACCATGCCCGGCTAATTTTTTCTATATATATTAGTTGGCCAATTAATTTCTTTCTATTTATAGTAGAGATGGGGTCTCGCTCTTGCTCAGGTTGGTTTCGAACTCCTGAGCTCAAACGATCCGCCCGCCTTGGCCCCATATATGTTGATAACCTGAAGAGATTACCAGAAGTTTCTCTACAGCTTTGAGATATTAAAAAAGAAACCAAGCTGATAGAAGTGCTTAGACAATACAGACGATCCAGTTGCATGACTGGAAAGCTTTGTAGTGTTTTAAAACTATAGGTTTGACTTACAGAAATAACATGGTCATTATCAGTATTTACTTGGGATTGTGTTAACAATGGTATCATAATTGAGTTTTATTACCTCTGCCAGAACCTGCTTTGCTTTCATCCGGTGGGTGATCTTGTCATCATGTCTTATTATCTCAGAAGTCTAGGGAGATGTGAGCAAGTCATGGGAAGCATCCAGTGATTCGAGTGAAGCCTGACCAACTTGATAGGAATAAATCACTGCTCTTACCTGGTACCTACGCAGCATGGATTTTAACCCTAGCACCCAAAATTTTTAAGGTTCTCAAAGGTGAAATTTTAGAGTGTTGTTGAGAATGAATGACTTTTTAAATGACCACATTAAAATGAGCTATCTTATTTACCAGATAAAGATGAGAAAGACTGAAACAGTGAATGTTAACAAGGGTTCTGGAGGACGGATACTTCATGCTGTTGGAAGGGTAAATTGATGTTTATAGAGGTCAATCTGGCAATATATATCAAACCTTTAAAATTACCCTTTTCTACAGCAATTTTACCTCTAGGAGTTTATTCCAAGGAAATAATGAGGTAAATGCCCAAAGATACATGTGCAAAGATTACCCCACAACATCTTTAATTTTTCAAGTATTTATATTTTTCTGTATTGACTGAATTTTTTTAGTGAGCACATACTAATTTTATGAGCAGTGAAACACCCATAATGTTTCAATCACTGGATTTCTGCATTACTTCCATAACTCTTACTTGATAAGAACTTCAGCAGCAGTGACCCTGGAAAATACTGGTTTTCTCTTTATTTCGGACAAACAATAGAGGGAAGAATAACTTCTAGAATCAGTAATGTATGAAAGACAAGATGGTTTTGGGAAACAGTGTGATGGGATGGAAAGAGTATGAAAATCCAAGGACCCAGGTTTGGAATCTATCTTTGCCTCTTAGCTTGAGTTATGATTGGGGAAAGGGCCTAACCTCTCTGAGACTTGATTTTCCCCCCCCCAACAGTAAAGTGAGGATAATTAAAGTATCTCTCTTGGGGTTTTTCAGGATTGAATAAGATTAGGCATATAAAAGCTCTTTGTAGACTCAGAGTGCTAGCGTGGGGTGGGAAAAATAACAACATTTATTGAGTGCTTTCTGTATGCCAGGCATTGTATTAAGCACTTTAAATGTGTTAGCCTCCTTTAATCCTTACAGCTTGTGTGGTTAATGGTTATTTTCCTCTCTTACAAGTAAGGAAGTTGAGACAGAAAGACTGAGGAACTGTCCAGGGGCCACCATTATAAAAGGTAGAGTCATAATGGAAGATCATAATTTTGGAGAAAAGCAGCAAGCGATCTCTAAGATGTATCCATTCATGTCTTACCAGTCTGCCAATGTTCTTTGAGAGAAACAGCAAGTAGGTGGAAAGGAGAAGTACCCTGTGGAAATACTAACAAGCGTCTGTTTCTTCGCTGATATAAGCAGTTTAGGTTTGGGGAACATATTGTAGGAAAACTCTGAGATTTAGATATGTTAAGAATAGAGTTTTATGGCCGGGCGTGGTAGCCCACGCCTGTAATCCTAGCACTCTGGGAGGCCGAGGCAGGAGGATCTTGGGAGGATCGCTTGAGCTTAGGAGTTAGAGACCAGCCTCAGCAAGAGCAAGAGCCATCTCTACTAAAAATAGAAAAAATTAGCCAGTCAACTAAAAATGAAACAAAAAATTAGCCGGGCGTGGTGGCTCGCACCTGTAGTCCCAGCTACTTGGGAGGCTGACCAGGAGAATCACTTGAGCCCAGGAGTTTGAAGTTGCTGTGAGCTAAGCTGATGCCATGGCACTCACCCTAGCCTGGGCAACAAAGTGAGACTCTGCTTAAAAAAAAAAAAAATAGAGTTTTTTAAGAGTTTAATATTGGAGTGGTTTTACTTAACATTTTTAGAAATAATCTGGAAAAAGGAAAATCAGAAAGCCTTAATAGTCAGAAGACAGAATTTCTTCTGAGATTGGAACATTGGGGTCACATATGCAAAGGGAATGAATAGTGCCATGACAAAAAAGCTTCAGTGGATTTGGTTTTAAGGAAAGTATACCCTTAAAATAATATACCCTTCAAATACACATTTTGAAGATGGTGAACTCTTATTATTTGTTAATAATAGTCCTAGAAGGAGATCTTATAGACATATTAGATTGTGCCTGTCCATTTCTCCTTAACCCACTTTTATCCCTTTTTAACCTTTTATTCCCAGAAATCCTGGGTATCACTAGAGAGCATATGTGAAGCAAAAAGGGAAACCTGTTTAATAGAAAGCATTAGCAGAGTTCTCATTACTATGCATAAAGGAAAAATGATAATGGAACTAGCCCAAGGTCAATGATTAAAATAGTTAAATTCTTATAATTAAATAATTAAAGAAATTAGTCATTTTCATGTAAAGAGACTGAAAGGGCTGAGTTTGGAATGAAGGTTGGCAAAGATGTAATTACTTTTTAAATTTGGTTATAGAGTATGAGTTAAGAGTAGTTTAGTTTACCAAATTCAGTGGCATCCTGTTTCATCATCACCACCCACTTAGAGTGGGCACATGGTCTTAAGTACAGAAAGGGAATGCTGCCTTTTTAAAAGATCATGCCCAGTCTGAAAGCATTATGCTTTTCAGATACATCTGTGTTAAGTTTGATTGCACCCACCCCCATTCCAACTAGTTTTTTAAAACATGAATAGTTCAATGGTAGAATATTAAACTTAATGGAACAATGATCCTGGTAAATATCTTGTTTTTTCAGAAATAATTGATATGGGGAAATTGCAAATGAGAAAATACATAGATTTATTATCTAGAGGTTATTTTGGATTCATACTCAAGATAATTATGTTCTAGGGAGAAACCAGTGTGTTCTTTTTTAGGTGCAGGGAGTATGTGGAGATAATTCTATCAAAGATTTTATGTAAATAATCCAAGATGAGGAGATTATGATGCTAATAAACTATTTTGCTATTCTGGGTCGGCAAAATTAAGACTTAACAAAATGGGCCAGGCGCGGTGGCTCAGGCCTGTAATCCTAGCACTCTGGGAGGCTGAGGCGGGAGGATGATTGCTTGAGGTCAGGAGTTCGAAACCAGACTGAGCAAGAGTGAGACCCCATCTCTACTGTAAATAGAAAGAAATTAATTGGCCAACTAGTATATATAGAAAAAATTAGCCGGGCATGGTGGCACATGCCTGTAGTCCCAGCTACTCGGGAGGCTGAGGCAGCAGGATTGCTTGAGCCCAGGAGTTTGAGGTTGCGGTGAGCTATGCTGATGCCACGGCACTCACTCTAGCCTGGGCAACAAAGCGAGACTGTCTCAAAAAAAAAAAAAAAAAAGACTTAACAAAATGGCCTTCATGGAGGCTTGTGAAATAAATAATAAAATATATACTTGCATAGCTCTTTAGAGTGTAAAATACTTTCACTTAATTTGTGGAAGTGAAGCTTGAGCTGGCTTGCTGGATGTTAAGTTTTTGGTGCTCCACAGCTCTATAGTGTGAGTTCCATTATTAATATATTTTTAATCTCCTGGTTCTTTTCTGCAGTAGTCTTTTTAGTTATTGGTTAGGAGTGCCAGGGGGTGTGGTGAACCCTTGGTTCTTGTACTTATGCATTGCTGTGACTTTCAGGGTCATCTTGACCAAAAAATAGTTTTGTAGCAATAAAGAACTATATTGTTGTGCTTTGTTTATTTCTTTTTCCCCCCTTAGATCTGTTCTAAGGACCAAGATTCATTTGGGGGATGGTTACAGAATTGAAGCATGGTAGTCAATGAAAGTATCATTCAAAGTTGAATGAAAGATCTATCCTTGAAAGGGAGTAGACCCTTACTATTTTGTTTAACCAGCTTCTCTGTTGTACGGTGAAGAATTTGATGTCAGTCAGTTTACTCCTTAGGTTTCATAGGTCAAGAGATTTTTGTTTTGTCATTCTGGGATTATAGGGGACTTTGGGAAATGCTGGATTAGGTGATTTCTTAAAGTGTGTGCCATTAAACATTAATAATCCTGAGAAGATTTCTTGCGAAAAGGAGTTCTGAGGCCAGATCTCTGCAAACTGGATCCTCTCTTGGAGTTTTATAGTACACTCTGATCTTGTTCACTGAAGCATTGTTATAGTTGAGTTATAAACAAATATTCATAGATATGATCATAATAATATGCAGCAGTTAAAAAGGATTGAACTATGGATGGATGGATGGTTCTCAACATTAGTTTAGAAAAACATTATATAATGAGAATTATGCATATGGTATATAGTTTGTGTTTTAAATATATCTATATAATATAAATGCCTTTTAATAAAGTCTAAAAGGAGTCATATCAAGCAAATAGTGATAGTTACTTGGAGAAGTATCTGGGATTGGGGATGATCAAAGCAAAGGGTTCTTTTTGCCTTTTCTGTAAGGTTTGCATTTTCTTAAAAGGCAATATATTCATGTATCACTTATAAAAAATAAGTACAAATGTCTATTAAGTGTTCAGAAAGTTACTGTTTTTTTGTTTTTTGGTTTTTTTTTTTAAGACAGAGTCTTACTCTGTTGCCCAGGCTAGAGTGCAGTGGCATCATCACAGCTCATTGCAACTTCAAACTCCTGGGTTCGAGCAATCTTGCCTCAGCCTCTCAAGTAGCTGGGACTACAGGTGCATGCCACCAGCCTGGCTAATTTTTTCTGTTTTTAGTAGAGATAGGGTCTTGCTCTTGCTCAGGCTGGTCTCAAACTCCTGAGCTCAAGTGATGCTCCCACCTTGGCCTCCCAGAGTGCTGGGATTATAGGCCTGACCCACCTCGCCTGGTTTATAAAGTTACTTTCTTTTCCCTTACTGGAGATACCTACCCTGCTAAGCTCCAAGTACATCTGTTTATTAATTTACTGTATACAAATTAAACTGAGTTTTGAGCCCTGTTATTACAAACTAAGAAGGAAATGTTTTGCTATATTCCATTATAACAAACCTATTTTTCCTACATTATAAGGATTAAATGAAGTGACTTAGACAGTCTAGTCCAGTGGTGCCCAACCTTTTTGGCACCAGGCAATGGTTTTGTGGAAGACAGTTTTTCTACAGATAGGAATGGGCAGGGATGGTTTCAGGATGATTCAAGTACACTACATTTATTGTGCACTTTATTTTTGTTACTATTATATTGTCACTTGCTACTCACTGATAGGTATTTTGTTTTGTTTTGTTTTGTTTTTGAGACAGAGTCTTGTTCTGTTGCCTGGACTAGAATGCTATCGTATCAGCCTAACTCACAGCAATCTCAAACTCCTGGGCTCAAACCATCCTCCTGCCTCAGCCTCTGGAGTAGTTGGGACTACAGGTGCATGCCAACAGCCTGGCTGTTTTTTTTTTTTTTTCTATTATTAGTAGAAACAGAGTCTTGCTCTTGCTCCAGGCTGGGCTCAAACTCCTGAGCTCGAGCGATCCTTCCACCTTGGCCTCCCTGAGTGCTAGCATTATAGGTGTGAGCCACTGCAGCCAGCCTTAGTTCTTGAGTAGCTAGAGAAGCAATAGCTATGGGTAGATTGGAACATTATGGTTCAAAACCAGTTAAGCTTAAAGAACCAGACTCCCTTTGGTTGTTAATGCTCTTTGGGATGTTAATGCTCTTTCTGGTTCTGTGGACCTTCTTCATCTTGTTCTCTAGACTTTATATTGACATCTTCTGACTCAAACTTGAAGTATTGGTGGTTCTACCAATCACTGGAGATCAATTTCATGTGTCTGCATTTTTTGTAATGTAAATATGTTTTTTCTTTAAGAAAGAGTAATCCTGAAAAAGCTGTAGCCACATAGCAGGTTTTGTGCCAGTACATTCACTTTATTCCTTCAGTTTGCTTTATGTTGTAAGACCCATTATATGAGAATAAAGATTTCATCAGCTTGAAAGTATCTCTTTTTTAAAATGATTTATTTTCAGGCACATGCATTTATCCCTCTTTTCAAAGTGGTCATTTTTATATTTCATCCAAGTAAAAGCAGAGTAAACTTATCAATCAACCTTGTGCTCAAAATATTTTAATACAGGTTATGAAAGGATTCAAAATTTAATTCACATTACACATATTTATTATGTTTATTATAGATGTTTGTTGTTACCTACTACATGCTTGGTATGCCTGGAAATTTGGAGTAGTAAAATGTGTTACTACCATTGGTGAACTTCCTGCTTCCTAAATATTGCTAAAAGCATGCAGTCCATATGCATACAAATTACTGGTGATTTAAGATGATTCTTCCAGCAGAATGCCAAGTGAAAATTAGTATAGTATAAACTGTGAAAGTGCTAAGTAGGATGAATTTCAGGAATGTTTTGAGTAGGGCAGCTGGTGAGGATGGGAGAGTTGCAGGATGTGATTACCCAATAGAAAGGTGTGCGGTACTCCCTTCTGCCTGGTCAGTGAGTGTCTTGCACGTGTCAGTCACTTGGTATGTGTTGTTCATGGGATAGGGATTGTGTGTTTCTTGCAGGAGAGATGACATGGATATTAAGCCTTATAGCAGTATTAATTTGAGGTGGAGTTTAGGGGTTGAGCATAAGGTATACAGGGTAAAAGAAAGAAAAGGGAAGATAAAAAGGAGAACTTGAGCACTACAAAGCATTATAGGTGTGAGCCTATAATGTTTGTTTATTTGTTTTTTTAAGCACAGATGACTCTCATACAGGCATTATGGTTGTGATAGTTTTTAATTTCCTGGTGCTTAATTGTTGGAAGAGTATATGTGTCAGTTTTTAAAAACATGGGCAGGTTTTCTTTAATTGAACAGTTGCCCCCCACCATGTCTCTATGGTATAAACAACACTGAATTATTTTACCACCATTAAATATGTAGAATTGATCATGAATGTGGCCAAAATCAGTGAATTTGATGTCTATTTATGGTTAAAGCGTAAAATTATTCCCTGGTAGCAAGTTTATCAGCATTCTTCGTGGTTTGGTAAAGACCACTGAAGTCAGCCCAATTCCTCTCAATATAAAATCACAAAAATGTTTCAGATGCCCATGTCTCCAAAGAACAAGAACGAGAGCTGTCCATCAATTTTCTGTATTGGCTTTCATACCATGGAATTCCTTGGAAACTTGTTTTATGAGTTCTAAATCATGTATATTCCTGTCTTCTAGGATTTCATTCTGATCAAGCAGGCAGTTCAGGATACAGAATCCAAAGATGAATGTTCACCGCAGCAGTGAGGGAGACAGGTTATTGCGACAGGAGGCCAGCTGCCTAGTGGATGATACTTCAGCTGCAGCCCAAGAGAAAGAAACAAACGGCTTGGCTTCATCTGGTCTTCATAGTCTTACTTATCCACTAGGTCCCAGAAATGAAGGTACAGTGATTACCTCTTGACTTAATTTAAGGGTCTTTCTAACACTTCAGTATCTATTCTTCCCAGAAGGCATAAATGTTCTTAATATAAATAAATCATACAAGGCCAAGCACAATGGCTCATACCTGTAATCCCAGCACTTGGGGAGGCAAAGGTGGGAGGATTGCTTGAGCCCAGCAGTTCAAGGCTAAAGTAAGCTATGATTGTACCACTGCACTCTAGCTTGGACAACAGAGTGAGACCCTATCTCTTAAAAAATAAATAAATAATCCAATTGGCTTAGCCTGCATATCACAATTATATAAAGCTGACCTTCACAGAAAATCTCCACTCATTTAATTGGTCTAGCACATCCAACTTGGTGGTAATGGTGTAAGAAAAACAGCCACAGGTTTGGAGGCAGAAGACCTATTCAAAATCTAGCTCAGCTACTTATTAGCTGTAACCGTGGATAAGATCTTAATCTTTCTGAGCCCTGCTTTCTTTTTTTTTTTTTTGAGACAGAGTCTCACTTTATTGCCCAGGCTAGAGTGAGTGCCATGGCGTCAGCCTAGCTCACAGCAACCTCAAACTCCTGGGCTCAAGCAATCCTGCTGCCTCAGCCTCCCAAGTAGCTGGGACTACAGGCATGTGCCACCATGCCCGGCTAATTTTTTTTCTATATATATTTTAGTTGGCCAATTAATTTCTTTGTGTTTATAGTAGAGATGGGGTCTCGCTCTTGCTCAGGCTGGTCTCGAACTCCTGAGCTCAAACGATCCGCCCACCTCGGCCTCCCAAAGAGCTAGGATTACAGGCTTGAGCCACCGCGCCCGGCCAAGCCCTGCTTTCTTAATCTAGAAAACAAGGATATTACTATTCTTTCTACCTTGCAAGGCTGGTGGATTAATGAGTTAACTGATGTGAAAGCTCCTGATAAACTATTAGGTTCTTTTTAACTTTTAATAAAAACAGCAGCAACAATAATAGCAACTACCATTTATTGAGCATGCACTGTGGTAGGAACTTTACATACATTCTTTAGATCAGGGTGGCAAACTATGGCCAAATCTGGCCACCTGTTTTTGTAAATAAAATTTTATTCAAACACAGCCATCATGTCTATTTGTTACATATTGTCTGTGGCTGCTTTCTTGCTACATAGTGGCAGCGACTGTGACCCACAAAGCCTAAAATAATTACTTTCTGGCTCTTTGTGGAAAGTTTGCTGATCCATACTCCAGATTAGTCCTTACAACTACTATCCTTGTTTTATAGATGAGGAAACTGAGGTTTAGAAAGCTTAGATAACTTGCCCAGGTTCACATTGCTAGGAGGTAGTGGGCCAGCATTTGAATCTGTGTCTTTCTGACCAGGCTGTGTTATATATTTAATATCTATCAACTGACAGAAAAGCTTGTGACTGCCAGCCTAGAGTATACCATTAGGGAGAACTTGTTCAATGAGTCTCTTTTCCTACTCACCCATTAAGCAGGGTAGAACCTGAGGCGGCTTCCTTGGGTTTGGGAATCAACCCAATTTAACTGCTTCATTGTTGGGGGAAATCAAGCATTCTAAAGTACTGCTGAATTAGTAATTCCAGTACACTGTTTCATTTTTAAGAATAGCACCCCAAGTGTGAAAGCCTGTCCTGGTGATCAGAGTGTTTCTTGTAATAAGCTTGCCTGTGAACTGCTTGGAAGCTTAGCTCTTGGTGTGCAAACACCATGTTGAAATTTTTTTTTTTCTTTTTTGAGACAGAGTCTCACTCTGTTGCCCAGGCTAGAGTGCTGTGGCGTCAGCCTAGCTCACAGTAACTTCAAACTCCTGGGCTCAAGCAAAATCCTCCTGCCTCAGCCTCCAGTAGCTGGGACTACAGGCGTATGCCCAGCTAATTTTTTCTATATTTTTAGTTGGCCAATTAATTTCTTTCTATTTTTAGTAGAGACAGGGTCTTGCTCTTGCTCAGGCTGGTTTCAAACTCCTGACCTTGAGCAATCCTCCCGCCTCAGCCTCCCATAGTGCTAGGATTACAGGCATGAGCCACTGTGCCTGGCCCACTTTAGAAATTTTTAATCATTTTATTTTCAAGTGTGGGTATTCCTACCTCTTCATTCACCCACCCCGACCCCCACACATACATGGAAAAAAGTTCAGGGAGATCCAGTATGAGTCTTGTTTCTTTTTTACTTGCTCTGGGGAAGAGTTTTTGCGTATGAACACCTAAAAGTTTGGTTTTTTGT
Source organism: Mirza zaza (assembly GCA_008750895.1). NCBI lineage: Eukaryota > Metazoa > Chordata > Mammalia > Primates > Cheirogaleidae > Mirza > Mirza zaza. The sequence continues at coordinate 27,598 of VSMD01053496.1, forward strand.
TTGTTTACTTATTGTTTTAAAGAAGACAGTATATTTTGCTCTCAAGTTATTTTGGTTTCTTTGTATATTCTTTTAGACCTTTCACTTGACTATGCCTCTCCGCCAGCAAATCTTCAGTTCTCTCACATAATGCCACTTCCTGATGACATCAAAGGCTCTTGCTTCCAAAATGGGAATAAACGGAACCATGAACCCTTTATTGCTCCAGAAAGATTTGGAAACAGCAGCATAGGCTTTGGCACTAACTCCCATTTCCAAGCGCCAGAGAAAGTGACACTTCTTGTAGATGGCACACGTTTTGTTGTGAATCCACAAATTTTCACTGCTCATCCAGATACCATGTTGGGAAGGTAAGCAATGATAATTTTCTTCCAAATTCACTCTGTTCTCTATAAATAGAAATATCTGCTGTTTATCTTGCATTAGGTGTGAGGATAAGAAGCATTGCATTGCCCATTTTCCTACCTTCACTTTGTGAAAAAGGGAGGGTAGGCTGGTAAAAGCGTAATGTGTGTTAGTGATTTGGGTGAGGGGGGAGTGTACTTATTTCATTTACAAAGGCAGTATAGTAAATGAGCCTCCACCAAAGGAAGTAAAATCTAGTTGAACTATAAAAAATAACCTGCTGAATCTCATTCCCTACTCCTATAAACTCACTCTAAAGTAATGCTTTCAGCTAGGCGCAGTGGCTCGAGCCTATAATCCCAGCACTTTGGGAGGGCAAGGTGGAAGGATAACTTGAGGTGAGGAGTTCATGACAACATAGCCTGGGCAACATAGTGAGACCCTATCTCCATTTAAACAAAAAATTTGGGATGGTGGTATGCACCTGTAGTCCCAGTTACTCGGGAGGCTGAGGCAGGATGATCACCTGAGCCAGGGGTTGGAAGCTGTAGTGAGCTAAGATTGTGCCACTGTACTCCAGCCTGGGTGACAGAGCAAGACTCTGTCTCAAAAAAAAAAAAAAAAAAAAAAAAAATCAGGCCAGGCACGGTGACTCATGCCTGTAATCCTAGCACTCAGGAGTTCAAAACCAGCCTGAGCAAGAGCGAGACCCCATCTCTACTAAAAAAAAAAAAAAAAATAGAAAGAAATTAGCTGGACAACTAAAAATATATAGAAAAAATTAGCCGGGCATGGTGGCTCATGCATGTAGTTCCAGCTACTCAGGAGGCTGTAGCAGGAGGATCACTTGAGCCCAGGAGTTTAAGTTGCTGTGAGCTAGGTTGACACCACAGCACTCTAGCCTGGGTGACAGAGTGAGACTCTGTCTCAAAAAAAAAAAAATCTTTTCTGAGTTCCATAGGTCAAAGATGCTGGGGGTAAGGTGAGACCTAAGTTTTGTTTTGTTTTGTTTAAATAAAAAGCAGAATTAGACAAATGTTCCACATGACACAAGAACAAAGCCATTTTACTGAAAACATTTTGCCTGCCGTCTATTGCCAGTTTTATGCTTGGCAATAGATGCTCTGCTGTTATTTTCTGATGTCTCCATTACTATTCAGGTTGCTTGAAATAGAATCTTTGTATCTAGCTGTTTTGTTTTTCATGTTTCATGTTCTCTTTATTCTTCATGGTCCACTCTCTGTGCTGCTTCATTCAAACTTACACTCCTCTCTCAGTCTCTAGCCCTCAGATTTTTAGAGTTAGAATTTCAGAAATGAAAATAGATGCTAAGGAGGAGTACTGTCCAGGAAGTAGTCTTTTAGCCTGGGCTGGGTAAGAGATTCTCTTTTCTGGCCAACCATAGACCTTAACCTGAGTAAGAACAACTTGGAATAAGAGGAAAAATAATAATAATGATAGTGTGTTTGTAGGTTTGGCTTTTAAGGATTTTTATCTACTTTTATTTTGTTTAGAGATCTAACCTCAGGACTTTGAACAAATTTGAACTAAACTAGAAGTCAGAATGGATCATTCTAATATGCTGAATTCTAGGCTGAATGGAATACAGCTGTTTAAATATATGTATATTTGAACTTACAAATTCATAATGAACCGTTTTTAACTACAACCAAACCTGTCTATATATTACTCAAACATCTAAAGTAAGATGAGGCCGGGCATGGTGGCTCACACCTGTAATCCTAGTACTCTGGGAAGCCCAGGCAGGCGGATCGTTTGAGTTCAAGAGTTCGAGACCAGCCTGAGCAAGGGCGAGACACTGTCTCTACTAAAAATAGAAAGAAATTAATTGGACAACTAAAAAAGATATATAGAAAAAAATTAGCCAGGCATGGTGGTGCATGCCTGTAATCCCAGCTACTCGGGAGGCTGATGCAGAAGGATAGCCTGAGCCCAGGAGTTTGAGGTTGCTGTGAACGAGGCTGACGCCATGGCATTCTAGCCCGGGCAACACAGTGAGACTCTGTCTCAAAATATAAAATAAAGTAAGATGAAAGTAGAGCATTAAAACATTTTCCAAATTGGCCCTGTATTTTATCAGGCTTGACTTCCTGTTCTTAGTTTTGGTGTCTCCACCATTGCCCACCCTCCCTGCTCCCCCCTACCCCCCAAAAAAAGTGTTCATCAGTGTAGGCTGGCTCTTTTAGATAGGTTACCTTTGAAAGTAGTGCATAAGAGAAGAAAGGCAAGCATTTTCTGGGTAACAGATTCTCAGGTGACACTGGTTCTTTGAATCTAGGAATGGGTTGTCCCATGAAGAGGAGAGTCTGGTTCTTTATCTAGGTGGTTCATTCAGCTGAGTAGGCCAAGGTCACAAATTCTGAGTTAGGTTTGTTCTGTCTTGTGGCTACCTGTCCTGTGGTTACATACAGTACTCATAAGCCTTGCCAGTGAGCTTACAGATGTGGGCCACTAGTGACAAGCTGAGAATGAGAATGGATTAATGAAAATCCATGCCACTACTAAATAAATATCTCTGAGCTTAAGTTCTACTGATGATAGAGGGAATTATATTTCCAACATGTTGTTCACTATTTTGATTCATAGCTCTCTCAGCTAGACTTCAACCAGTGTTCTAGAAAAAAAGTCAGCATTCTTTGGAGGCTACTTTTATCAGGATGGATTTCTTATGCATGGTAAAATGATTTGGAAAGCATGTGATATGGAATCATTTTTAGACCTTCGAAAAGCAGCCAGTTAAGTGTGAAGGATACGAGTTCTGAACAGCAGCACTTCCCAGCATGTTAAGGAAGAAAATGGCAGTGAGTCCCCACTGGGAAATCGAATCAGGCTGGCTGAAGATAGTGACAGCCTGCCCTGTCCTTTGTGCTGTCTTCCCATTCCACAGCTCATATGCAAAAGTACAGCAGGAGCAGAAAACATAATGTCAGTTAGACTGTGGAGATCTAGCAGAAGGGAGGAAGGATGGAAGAGGTGAATAAGAAAAGTAAGCCCCCTCCCTATACTCTCATGACTTCTGAGTTCATGCCAAGAGCAGACCTGTCTCTCTGAAACATATCAAACTGCGAATGAGCCTAATACTTACTAGGCTTTTCTACTTGACCTGAAAGTCCCATCGTCAGAGTTACTCCTTAGATGGAATAAGGCCATTTTTTCCTAGGGCTCCACTATTAAGACATATCAGGAAAGGGAAAGTATTGATATAGCCTAAAATACGGGTTCATCTGTCAGATTAGATGCTGAAAAGCAAAACTCAGAAATATTGAGGAATGGCATACTGGATAGGTAACTTGATAGAGGAGAGGAAGGAATAGGAATGGTCAGGAGCAGAGATGCTGTCTTCCTGAGCTGTCATGTTTTCCATTGGCTGCCTCTGCAGTTGCTGTTTTACTGCGTTTGCTGCCAAAGAAACTCATTACAGATGAACCTGTAGACTTGCTGCTTTATTTCTCTTTGCACACAAATGTTTAAAGCAATTGCTATCTTTGTTTTCTGAAGGGAGTTTCCTAAGACTTAAAGTCTCATAGGCAGAGGGTCCCAGTGCTGTGTTTCTGTCTTATACTATGTGAGAGTGGAATGCGGTCTTCCAGAATGAGGTGAAGAAGGGAGAAGTCTCAGTGGTGAAGAATCCTGCCTGCAGAAGGGTAACATTGCTGCCTGGTTGTCTTTCAGGATGTTTGGGCCAGGAAGAGAATACAACTTCACGCGGCCCAATGAGAAGGGAGAATACGAAATTGCCGAAGGAATCAGTGCGACTGTATTTCGCACCGTGCTGGTATGTAGAAAGAAGCCTTTTTTGTTTACATCCTCTTCCCCAGAGACATGCATGGTCAGTGGCCTTGAGAATTCCATCAACTACGTTACTGACTTTAGGGTCTGTGGTTTCCAGTTGTTTCTTTGTCCTCTTTATTCCTGTAACTTTTAAGTCTGTCATGCTTGTGTGAGCTCAATCAGTTACCAAGTCTGATTAAACATGTCAGGATAGCCAGGAGCTGCTTTGCCATCTAGCAAATCATTCAACTTGGTGATAACTGCAGTAACCCATTGCTTTAACAGAACCAAGAATGAATAGGGATAAAGAAGTAATTTTTTATCTCGTTCTTTGCCTACATTTCTTCTTCCTAATCTGTTTACAGGATTATTACAAAACTGGTATCATTAATTGTCCTGATGGCATCTCTATCCCAGACCTTAGAGATACATGCGATTATCTCTGCATTAATTTTGACTTCAACACTATCCGATGTCAGGATCTGAGTAAGTACAGGAGTAGCTGCCATCTGCACTAGAGTTGCTGAACTTTGAGTTTGGTGGAAATAACTGATACTTTTTATTAACTAAACAAGAGTTTAGCCCATCATGAGTGTGGGTTGAAAATTATCTACAGAGGCAAAAATGTGATACTAATTAACCTATTCCCTCTCTTGCTTCAAAGCACTGTGAGGAAGTGGAATAAACAGGAAAATGGGTAGTAGGTTCTAAATCTAGTTTATCAGTGAGTAACCAAGTTTACTGCTTCTCTCTTGGGACCTTGGTGTCTCAACTCTAACAGACAAGGATACTGATTGTCTAACAGGAGGAAAGGCTCACTAATAAAATCAAACAGCATAGATTGGTTGGGTGGTTCTTACCATTATTTTTATCATTATTAATTAGTGTTTTCTAAGTGCTTTATAGATGTGGACTTGCTTAAACCTCATAAGTTAACCCTAAAAGATGGGCGATAACCTCATTTAACAAACGAGAAGACTGAGAAATTAAGCTTGTTCAAAGCTAAGCATTAAAGCTAGCATTAGAACTAGTCAGATTGTCTGACTATAAACTCCATGCTCTTATCATTACCCAGGCTTCCGGAAATTATTTAAAGATTTACTCTTTGAATTTCATGATGCATTTCCCTGCATGTTACATAAAGATCTCTGGACTTGTGATTTCTATACTAGGTCTGGTACACACTTAGAGTAAGTGTTTCGGTGTCACTAAAATTCAGATTATTCCTCTACAGTAGTACTCTAACTCCATGAAATAAGGGTCCAGAGTTTGGTTCCATCTCTTGTAGAATTAACATGTATGATATGACACTGTATGTCCAACAGAACCTCAATTGATCAGAATGCTCAAGGATTATTAAACATGAGTAAATTGAAGAATGATAGAAGATGAAACACAAATTAACAAGGTCAGTTTAATTATCATCATTGGCAGGAAACAATCTCTTTGCCTTTAAATGTGCTACTTCTCTGACCTTATTAATGATAACAGCCATTATTTCATCAGTATTCTTTTTTTTTGAGACAGAGTCTCACTCTTTTGCCTGGGCTAGAGTGCCGTGGCATCAGCCTAGCTCACAACTACCTCAAACTTCTGGGCTCAAGCCACCCTCCTGCCTTAGCTTCCTGGGTAGCTGGGACTACAGGCACACACCACCATGCCTGGCTAATTTTTTCTATGTATTTTTAGTTGTCCAGCTAATTTCTTTCTATTTTTAGTAGAGACGGGGTCTTGCTCTTGCTCAGGTTGGTCTTGAACTCCTGAGCTCAAGCAGTCCTCCAACCTCAGCCTGCCAGAGTGCTAGGATTACAGGCGTGAGCCACCACGCCTGGCTGAGTATTCTTCACTCTAGTAATATTTGCATTTGGACAGATAGCGTGCTCACCTGCATTTTCTCTCCCCAGGTGCTTTACTGCATGAACTGTCTAACGATGGTGCTCATAAGCAGTTTGATCACTACCTCGAAGAGCTGATCTTGCCCATCATGGTGGGCTGTGCCAAGAAAGGGGAGCGAGAGTGCCACATTGTTGTGCTGACAGATGAGGATTCTGTGGACTGGGATGAAGACCATCCTCCACCCATGGGGGAGGAATATTCCCAAAGTAGGAGCTCCCTGCATGGTGTAGATATTTTCAGCAAGAAACACGCTGCCCAGGGTAGCAGCTAGATCTTAGAACCAATATGAATATCACTGTTGAGTCTATGATGAACACATTCACCTGGATGATAAACTCCTAGAGATGCAGGTCTAACTTTTATGCTGGGGAAGATAGTGAATTTTGTTAAACTGTTCACTCCTATCCCTAGTATCCTCCTATCCCTAGTACTGTGTCAAATACTGAGGCAGCACATTAAATGGTGTGTCATTCTTCTTTTCATTCATTTCATTTTTGTTTTTGTTTTTATTTATTTTTATTATTTATTTATTTATTTTTGAGACAGAGTCTCACTTTGTTGCTAGAGTGAGTGCCATGGCATCAGCCTAGCTCACAGCAACCTCAAACTCCTGGGCTGAAGGGATCCTCCTGCCTCAGCCTCCCGAGTAGCTGGGACTACAGGCATGCACCACCATGCCCGGCTGATTTTCTCTATATGTATTAGTTGGCCAATTAATTTCTTTCTATTTAGAGACGGGGTCTCGCTGTTGCTCAGGCTGGTTTCAAACTCCTGACCTCGAGCAATCCGCCCGCCTCAGGTTCCCAGAGTGCTAGGATTACAGGCGTTAATTCAGAGGCGTTAATAACAGAGATGTTATTTCTATATAGACATCAATTTTTCTTTAATGGCTTCTAGGTTTTATGTCATATCCAGAAAGGCCATTTCTACCTTAAGATTATAAAATTTCTCTTATGGTTTATGTATTATTTAACGTTTAATCTTTGATCCATCTGGGCGCGTGAGCCACCGCGCCCAGCCTCTTATTTTTTCTATATATATATTAGTTGGCCAATTAATTTCTATTTATAGTAGAGACGGCGTCTCACTCTTGCTCAGACTGGTTTCAAACTCCTGACCTTGAGTAATCCGCCCGCCTTGGCCTCCTAGAGAGCTAGGATTACAGGCGTGAGCCACCACACCTGGCCTCATTTCATTTTTAAATTTTTTTGAATTGGTAATAATTCAAAATTCAAAAAGAATAAAAGGATATACATTAAGAAGTTCTGGCCGGGCACGGTGGCTCAAGCCTGTAATCCTAGCTCTCTGGGAGGCTGAGGTGGGCGGATCCTTTGAGCTCAGGAGTTCGAGACCAGCCTGAGCAAGAGCGAGACCCCATCTCTACTATAAATAGAAAGAAATTAATTGGCCAACTAATATATAGAGAAAAAAAAAATTAGCCGGGCATGGTGACACATGCCTGTAGTCCCAGCTACTTGGGAGGCTGAGGCAGCAGGATTGCTTGAGCCCAGGAGTTTGAGGTTGCTGTGAGCGAGGCTGACGCCACGGCACTCACTCTAGCCTGGGCAATAAAGTGAGACTCTGTCTCAAAAAAAAAAAAAAAGAAGTTCTGTTCCCACCACTGCCCCATCTCCCCAAATTTTCCTCTTCAGTTTCTTTTATACCCTTCCAAGTATATTCAGTGCACATACACAATTTTTCCCCCTTTTTTCAAATGATACTGTATTATATAGACTATTCTGTACCCTTTCTTACATAAAAATCTTCCACATTCTTTTTTATGGCTGCATAAGTATCCTGTTACACAAATGTGCCATAACTGATTTACCCGGCCCTGTTGTTGGACATGTAAGCTATAAATTATAAATGATACTGCCATGAATATCTTTTTAAACACAGTCTTTTCATGTATGTATGTTTCTCTACAGAATATGTCAAAAGCTTTGTGCCTTTATAATTTGATAGATGTTGCCAAATTATCCTCCATAAAGATTATACCAGTCTATACTCACAAAACAGTATATGGCAAGTTTGTTTCCCACACTGTCTCTAAAACTGTTTTAAAAACTTGCTGTGGCATCAGCCTAGCTCACAGCAACCTCAAACTCCTGGGCTCAAGCGGTCCTCCTGCCTCAGCCTCCCAGTAGCTGGGACTACAGGTGAGTGCCACCATGCCCGGGTCATTTTTTTCTATTTTTAGTAGAGTTGAGGGTCTTGCTCTTGCTTAGGCTGGTCTTGAAATCCTGACCTCGAGTGATCCTCCTGCCTCGGTTTATAGGCGTTAGCCACCGCGCCTGGCATGTTTTAAAAACTTTTATCTTTACTACTTTCCAATAGGTTAAAAAAAACCTGTATCTCATGATCAGCATGAGTTTTAATTTGGATTTCTCATTTCATGAATGGGCTGAACATCTTTTTAATTTTTAAGAACCATTCTAATTTCCTTTTCTGTTAACACTATGCCTATTACCTATCACAAAATTGGATTGTTAGTCTTTTATTTAGTGATTTGCTCTCTATTTGTGACAACCCTTTCTATTATATTAAGAAATTAGCCCTTTGTAATATGAGTTGCAAATATTTTTCCTGTTTGGTTTTTTTTTTAGCTCTGTTAGATGGTGGTTTGGGCTGTACAGAGATGTTATTTCTATATAGACATCAATTTTTCTTTAATGGCTTCTAGGTTTTATGTCATATCCAGAAAGGCCATTTCTACCTTAAGATTATAAAATTTCTCTTATGGTTTATGTATTATTTAACGTTTAATCTTTGATCCATCTGGATTATTCTGACATGAAAGGTCAAGTATACTTTCCATTAGTTTGAGTCTGTTAGCTTATCTCCTTCCTCTTTACCAAGGCCTTCACACCATAACTAACCCTAAGTTTTTTCTTTTTCAGTTCTTTATAGCTCCAAGCTCTACAGATTCTTCAAATATATCGAGAATCGGGATGTTGCAAAAACAGTGTTAAAGGAACGGGGCCTGAAAAACATTCGCATTGGAATTGAAGGTAAAAAAAAAAAATCCCAGTCAGTGTTCAGGTTGCATGCTTATGGAGTAGGTTGGAAATTCAGCTTCCAGAGGGCCTAGAGAATAGACATACATGAAAATCACATTCCTACTCAAATGCGAAGGATTCCTATTTTTGTTTTATCTCCTCATATTTCCTTTTTATTTTATCTCCAGTTGCAAATTCTTTAAAACAACCACAGGATTAGGTTCGAGCTTACTACTTCCAGGATAAAGAGCAGTGAAGGCAGAGGACGCTAGTGGACAGATGTAGCAGGGCTTGTGGGCTCACCAAGTGGTAGGATCATTCTGCCAGCAATCTTTGTGAGGATGTTTCTGGGCTCTGGAAGGGTCATTCTGAAAAATACAGCTTGGAGATTCAAAATTTAAGATTATTGCATACCTTTGAAGAATGTCTGGTTATACTGACAGAACTACTTTAAATGATCTTGAGCAGTGGCTCCTAACCTGTGGTCCCCACGGGAGGGTCTCAGAGACTGATTCTTGGAGAGTGCTGAAGCCATCCTGGTCTCCTCTCCATGGATCCTTGACTCTTGTTTTTCAATGTTCTTGCTGCCTCACTTCTGCCCACAGAACCCATCAAACCTTCATTGTGTCTGACTTAGACTGAAATTTAAAGTGGGAGGAAAATTTTGAGGTTGTCTATTAAAACTGCTTCCCCTATATCTTTCTCTTACCTCTTGGGACACCCTAGGAATATAGTGAATAGGGATCAGAACCTTCTTCCATACATCTGATGGATAACTGCCTCCTCCTGCTTGTAGCTTCGGAAGCTATGTTGAATGAGATTTCTCCTGTTTCCACGGGAGAGTCTTTTAGGTATTTTAGGCAGCATCCCTGTTTTTTCTTTAGGCTAAACATTCCACATTTCCTTAACTGTTTCTCATACAGTGTGCCCTCTAAGCAACAGAATTAAGAGGACTAGAGTAGCCATGCACTGGCAGAATTTTTGTCCTATGATAATTGTTGCCAGCAACTAAAGTTTCCTGAATTAGTAAAAGGCTTCTCTCCCTCTTCTATTAGAAGAGATAAAATTCTTGTTACTTCTCTTAGATTAGTCCCTTCTAGGGACAAGACCAACTAACCTGAGCAGGAGGGAAGTGAGCATGAAGGTGGTTGGGATGGGAAAGCCTGGGGTAGGGATTGGACACTTCTCACATTGTTTTTCATGCTGTCTATGGATTTGGGAAAAAAATGATGTGGTTAGGGAGGACACCAGAGTGAGCACAATCTGCCAGTTATGAGAATGGCCTTTTTCTCTGCTTCAGGTTACCCTACCTGTAAAGAAAAAATTAAGAGAAGACCTGGTGGCCGGTCTGAAGTCATCTATAATTATGTACAGCGCCCCTTTATCCAGATGTCATGGGAAAAGGAAGAAGGAAAGAGTCGCCATGTAGATTTCCAGTGTGTTCGAAGCAAATCCCTCACCAATCTGGTAGCTGCTGGTGAGGACGTCTTGGAGGACCAGGAGATATTAATGCATCACCCTCCCCAAGTGGATGAACTTGACCGGCTAAATGCCCCACTTTCTCAGATGGCTTCTAATGACTTTCAGGATTAGGGCCAGCTGTGGGTCCACCCCTCACTGGAGCTCTTCTCAGTCTGAGATGCCCACAGCCAGCCCTCCCCAGCCTCCCCATGATCTGTCTCGCCCAAAGTAGGAGATATGCTTCTCCCCTATCCTTTTCCTTTCTCCCATAATTAACATGTGTCCTTTTCAGTAAGTCCATGCTTCTGGCAGGGGATGAAGAAGTACTCACTGGTAATTAAGCTACCAGCTTTGCAGCAGCCCTGGTAACTTGAAAATTTTGGATCTGGTGCTGTTCACTGAGTCTTTGCATAACTGCAAAAGCAGAAAAGGAAGTCAGGACTCCTGTTGCCCACCCCCCATGTTTAGCAAAGCAGTCCTTGTCATTTATACTCTCTTCTTGAGTTTTGTTTGCTTTGTTTTGTTTTATACCAGGCAAATTGCTTAGTAGCAAAGGGACCAAACTTAAAAGGAGACAATCTGTATCTTCTAAAAGAAGGCACTAATGAGATGCTCATTAGAGGTTACTGAAGATGCTATGCTTGGTGGCCTGTGCACTCAGATTGCATATGGGGAGAACTAGACTCTCATTCAAAATGTCCAAAAGGAAATTCTTAAGAGCTTAATTCAGTTTTGTTTCTCATTAATGCAGTGAACAATCCAAAACACAGAGATTCCTTGGCAGGAAGGATAATAGAATAACAATGTTTGTGAAACCTTTTTAGCATTCTGGTTTCTGAGCCTAAACAAATTGATAATTCATTTGGAATGAAACTCACAACTCAAGTAGAAGAACCTCTCCAAATCAGGCCAATTGGATTACTGTGGCTTGGAATCTGGTATGAAAACATAGGTTTTGACACCCTTGGGCAGCGTATTGCTGTGGGTGTGGCTGGGAGTCCTTAAATATGGATTAAAGGCTTTCAAGATGAGGGTAGAAATTTCTCACAAATGCTCAGTTGCTCAATAGAAAGACTTAAAAGATTTCTAGGGAACCGGGTATTTGGGATGAAGCTGGGTGGAAAACATCACCTGCACAGGCTCTGTCTTGGTGTAGGATTTTTCTGTGTATGTAATTTTCATACCATGGATTTTTTTTAAATATCAGTATATTTCAGTTTTTGAAATAGCCTAATAGCTGCTCACATACTGGGTAAAAAAATGATACTAATGTCATCCCTAAAGAGTGATTTTGAAGGGAAATTAGGCCTAGGCCTAGTCATTTCATTTGATCTGTCAGCTCTGTTAACAGTGTATGGTAAATGACAACCCAAATCACTGACTCCATGCGCACCTTCCTCTCTCTCTATTAATAGCAGAGCTAAATTTAGAGTCCAGAGCCAGATAAAAGTATTTTGGGATTATCTCTCACTTTGTAGAAGTTGACCTTCCAATCATTCACCTGGGGTATTTACTCATCACAAATTGTGAAGAGGTACATAGGTTCCATTAAGTTCTTTGAAAATATGAACAATATGAAAGAGTGGTTTTCTTAAATTCCATTCGCATAAGATAACACAGGTTGCGCATCCCTATCCAAAATGCTTGGGACCAGAAGTGTTTCGGATTTTTCCAGATTTTGGAATATTTACAGAATACTTGCTGGTTGAACATCGCACATCTAAAAATCTGAAATGTTCCAAGGAGTATTTCTTTTGAACATCATGTTGGCACTCAAAAATGTTTCGGATTTTGGAGCATTTCTGATTTTGGATTTTTGGATTTGGGATGCTCACCCTGTATAGGGCAAGCTACTTGATTCCATTTTTATGACCGCCCTAGTTAAAATCCTCCAAAGATAAAAGTTAGATAGGTGTTGAAAACTCCTCTTTCCAGGCTTGAAGAACAAGAGTGTGTTTATGTTCTCTGTGCATGTGACCAGCATCACAGTGGAAATCAAAGCTCTGTTGCTTACTTGGAAAAACTAGTAGTAAGGGGTTAAACTGAGCCATCCTTTACCTAGAATTCTGATAACCATTGGCATCCATTTACAAGGCTGAATGGCCCAGGGTCAAGGGTTAGGGTTATTTGTAGCCAGAAGAAAGTTGTATTTCTGTGAAACGAACTGGCTCATATTTGAGGTCAGGTTTGGTCTTGACCTTACCAGCACCACATTCATACCCACTAGCAGTTGGCCAGCCCAGATAATTGTTAAATGGTGCTTCCTTTATGTTTCTCAGTGGACTTCCATGCCATTACAAAGGAAATTTGAATTACCTAATGTTTGTTATTCTATTATACAGATTATGTATTGTTAATATTTAAATATAAACATGCCACAGCTAACACTTTAAAACTAATTAGTCCTTGCTTAGGTAAAAAGCCAGATATGAAAGTATGGCATATACTTGACTCTTTGTTCTATGTAATCGATCAGTTTCCTCAGGCTTTCAAGAACTAGGTCTTTTCCCCAAAATTGGATTAACATGCATTTGGCCCCAACCTATGGGGTGTAAGCTGGAAATCCGTGCAGGTAGATCTGCTATTCTACCGGGTAGCAGTGACTAAAGGAGAAGCTGGGACCACAGGTTCCTTCTGGTGGAGAGGGAAGTTTCTTCTGCACCACTCTCACTCCACTGCCCCAAGGTGGAGCTCAGCATCACTGTAATTTGGTGGCTTCTCCCAGCCAATCCTGCTCCGCTCCAGGGCCAGGACATTCCACGATGGCAGGGCCTCTCAATCCTCACAGGAACAAGAGCGGAGCTTTGGTCCTCCCCTTCAGAGTCAGTTACTGGCCAGATGGACAAGAGGCCTTTCTAATAAAAAAAAGGTAGAACTCGGGTTTGGTGTTTTTTTCTAAGTGCCTAAATAAGTAAGCCAGGCTGTTCATACAGAAACATTTTCATAAGAAAATGGTTTTAGCTAGAGTATCTTAGAGCATCTCAGCAAGCCAAGATGAATCTGAATTTGAGGTTTAGAATCTTGAGTTTATGTCTGCATCATATCATGTATAGTTGATAGGAAACATTGCCATTGAGGAGTTGGAGAGAAGGCAAGGGGACCGTGCTAAAATGTGTCAGGTTATTTAATGGTTTCTCCTCAGTGGAGGAAAGACACTGAAAGTGACAGCAAAAAGGGAAGGAAGACAGCCCTCACCTCACCCCACCCCCACCATCTCCTTCCTCCCTTCCAAAAAATACAAGGAAAGAAGACGGAAAGTCGTTGGATTAACTGTACAATATGCAGTAGCCAATATTATTTAAACTAAATCCCAAGAGAACAGTGGGATATCTAATGTACACATCTATACAAATACTGTGGAATAAACCCAGGAAGGATAGATGTATTTGCAAGTGGTGTTCCAAAGCATCCTTCTTTAAATAAAACAAATATTCAGACCACAGGCTTTAACTCATATGCAGGTTTTTTAAAAAATCCAGTGTCAATATAAAGTTAAAAATCAAGGGTTTTTAGTAATACATACAATGCCACTTCTTGCCATCATTTTGAAATTATTAAAATGGGCATAGTGAGCTCAGAAAACAAAACCTGATGCCTTCGTGGGAGATGGAGCCACATTTGTGTTCTGGGTGGGATCGCCTCTGCGGGAGGACATTACATTTTCTCCTAAAGGCAAAATGCTTGTAGGTTTTGCCTCTTTAATTTGTATTTACTTTTAAATTGCACTTGTTCAGCTACCAGTGTTTACGAAATCCTGTATTTGGGATGCTTTTTCTATAATAAAATATTATCATATCTGTGTCTGTGTTTTTTTAGCAGAAAATAAAATTGGAAATCAGGATGTTAAAAGGGACTTAAAGGGGCGGCACCAAGACTGCCCAGAGCAAAGCCTCTTCCTAAAGGAGACATGGAGCTTGCCCAGAGCCTGCACGTGCTTTTCTCACCGATTATTTCTTTATAACTCACAGGTTCCAGAGCCCTTAATGGTCTGCCTTCTCTTGAGTTCCTGGGTAACTTGTATTTGAGACCCCTTGAACACTTAAATCCAACTAAGCAGTACCCCACAAGGCCAAACAATACTGAAAGATAAGGGGATCCATGAACTTCTGTGTTCTAGTTTTGGTTTAAAGCAAGAAACGATGCCAGAAATGAAAGGCAGGTGAAAAGAAAGGCGGAGTTCAGAAAGGCACCTCAGAAACACTGCTAGAATGGATGGCCATGTCCTTAAATTATGCATGTTTAGGCCGGGCGCGGTGGCTCAAGCCTGTAATCCTAGCTCTCTGGGAGGCCGAGGTGGGCGGATCCTTTGAGCTCAGGAGTTCGAGACCAGCCTGAGCAAGAGCGAGACCCCTGTCTCTACTATAAATAGAAAGAAATTAATTGGCCAACTAATATATATAGAAAAAATTAGCCGGGCATGGTGGCACATGCCTGTAGTCCTAGCTACTTGGGAGGCTGAGGCAGCAGGATTGCTTGAGCCCAGGAGTTTGAGGTTGCTGTGAGCTAGGCTGACGCCACGGCACTCACTCTAGCCTGGGCAATAAAGTGAGACTCAGTCTCAAAAAAAAAAAAAAAAAAATTATGTTTACTAATGGGAGCCATGTACAAAGGTGCTAAGGTTTCTGGCTTGGACATCTGGGCAGACTGAGCCAGAAAAAGGGGGATGGGAGCAAGAGAAACTCCATTTGGATAGCTTTAGTTTGAGCCTATAGGATGGATGCCTTTCAGGTGACAGTTTCTAAGTTCTGGGGAGGGGTCTAGGTAGATTGGTAAACAGGTCTTTGAAACCTCACTACAAAAGTGATAGTTGGGCCGGGCGTGGTGGCTCACGCCTGTAATCCTAGCACTCTGGGAGGCTGAGGCAGCTGGATTGCTCAAGGTCAGGAGTTCGAAACCAGCCTGAGCAAGAGCGAGACTCTGTCTCTACTATAAACAGAAATTAATTGGCCGACTAACATACATATAGAAAAAATTAGCCAGGCATGGTGGCGCATGCCTGTAGTCCCAGGTACTTGGGAGGCTGAGGCAGAAGGATTGCTTGAGCCCAGAAGTTTGAGGTTGCTGTGAGCTAGGCTGATACTGCGGCACTCACTCTAGCCTGGGCAACAAAGTGAGACTCTGTCTCAAAAAAAAAAAAAGTGATAGTTGAAGCCATAGTACACGAGTAGAAAGAGCAAAGGCATGGCTCTGAGGAGCACCAACATTTACGTGGTGGGCAGAGGAACCATTAACCAGTTCGGTACGGCGTTCACCAGCCACGAAACCTTGCCCACAGCCGGCACTCACAGACAACACGATAGTTTGTGCTGTGCATTGATGATGTCCGTTTTGCTCTTGTGTGATGAGGAAAGCTTGGAAGTACTGAAAGTTTGTTTTACTTTACAGGCAGCTTTACTTGTAATGTAAATCAGAATAGGTAACATATACATATGTTTTCATTACATTATTTTTAAATGTTCACAATTTTATTTTGATAAATAAAATTTAGAAAAGTAATATCACGGCTGTTGGCTAAAGTCGCTGTGCGCGTTCATCTGTGGTTATCGACTATAGTTGATGCTCATACCGAAGTGGTTAAATACAAACACCTAAGCTACTCATAGCTCTGGGTTGGCTTGTCAGCACTCACATCGACACTAATGTATCACATTAAGTGGATGCATTCTGTTAAGCCACTTGGTGGGAATTCTCTCCTCACACTGACGTGCAATTCAGAACCATGGTGTACTCCCTATTGCATCCTCAGAGTTCTGGGAATTGAGTTCTGCACATTATGGATGCTTAAATGTTGTTTGGGCAAGATGTTTTTCTCTGAAAGTAAGTCGAAAAGCATCATGGAGGCTGTTTTTAAATCAGTGTTGGCTTTGATAGATTATTCCAGGAGAATGTATGCTGTGTAGGAAATGAAAATATCATTCAATGTGTCCTTTTGAGTTCAATTAAAAGCACCATTTGGGTTACATACAGAGGCCCAGGACAGATAAACAGGACAAGGTGATCCCAAAAATATGCTTTCCAAGGAAATGATTCTGAGAAAAAGGATTAGCAACTGATGGCAGAGGACTCCTATTAGATCACATAAATGAGACTTTAAATTAGCAGCCTGTTATTCAGAACCTGAATATTAATCCTGAAGGAACTATCTGAATCTTACTTTTGAAAGTAATCATATATAGGAAAAAAAGTACTAAAGAAAATTGTGATGCACTCATGAATCAAGAAGAGACTGACATCAGTGTTTGGTTTCATTTTTGTATATAGTACAGTTAAAGTTTATTATTTTCTAACTCCCCCCATAAGAGTAGAAAACAGAGTTATCTGTGAACAGGATAAATGCTGAGCCAGTGTTTCCTAACATGTTTCTTGGGATCCATGAAAGACATTACCCATTCTGTCTGCACTTAGCTTCCCTCTGCCTGCAGCTTCTATTCTAAGCAGTCTTTGCCCCTCTGTTCCCGACTCTTTCCAAGGCTCCCTTCCCTACCAGAAAAGGGGCTAACAAGTGGGATATATAGGACTCCTCCTGTACAACATCTCAGAGACTGAACCTGGATGTTCTGGACATGGAGGGCTGAGAAATCCCATCCTGTGATTTCAGGGGATTCCTAGTTGAACCCCAGGCTGGAAAAAATGGGGCTGTAAACAGCTGTTTAAAAGGTCCACCAGTCGACAGCACTTTGTCAGCAGGTGTCTTTGGCCTTACTGCGAGTGGAAGACCCACCGTCCAGTAACACTGAACCAGAAAAAGTATATGTAGTGGGGCCAACAGTCACTTCATCTGGACACCAATTCAGAAGACTAGCTTCCTGTGAACAAAAACACCAGTCCCAGCTTCCCTGAGACAGAAAGCACTTTGCATGAAGATGGCAATGCAGTTTGGAAATTAACATTTGAAATCACATATTCTGAAAATATATGGACAAAGGGGTTACAAAAGAAGCCACTAGCACTCTGCCTCTTTGAATTACAAACCACATTTGCTTTAAAACACATCACGGATTTCCACTACTGTTTTCACACAGTTTATTCAGAAGTTTCAAAGTTAAAATGTGGGCATTTTCCCCTAAAACAAATCATTCACTACCACTCCCCAACACAGACTCTACCACTGCTCTCTGACATCTCTTTACCCACACTTACCCCCCACACTCTTGCAGAACACACGGGGGTCAAGGCCCCAACTATTTTGGTAATACAAAGAGACTACAAAGTTACACAAAAGCATCTCATTTACTTCCTTTTCACTAAGAGGCTATGAATGAAAGATTAAGGGGCAAACACATTACCTTCATCCAGAGTTAAGACTTCCCTAACACTCCTCTTTTTAGATGAATCTAAAACATCTTCTAAGATGTTAAAACCCAAAGCCCCGTTTCGCTTACGACTGTAACTCTGATACTCCATTTTTCTCTTCTCAATGGCTACACTAGGACATACTTTGCTTTCAAAGCTGATCTTCACAACCACAGACTGGCAGAGAGCAGTTTCCCAGTTGTAGCTTGGCCATGACGGCCATGATGCTCTGCGACAGGCAGTTACCACACAGGTGCAAATGATGCTTTAAGAATTACCAAAACTTAAAAAAAAAAAAAAAAAAAGTAATAATGCATTAATATGAAGCCTCCACATTTTTTCTGACAAAATTCCTCTAAAGGTAGTGGCAGCTGTGAAAAAGAAGGCACTTTGTGCTAAAATTCAGAGGGTCTCTCATAAGAGAACACCACAATGGAGTGGCCCGGTCAGCAGGCGACCCTTTAGGGTGAGGGGGAGTACCCCCCAGGAAGGCATCTGCAAAGGAAAATTTGTAATCATGATTCCAAGGCAAAATGGCTACTTAAAGTTGGGAGAGAAGGAATACCAAAAGAGAAGACAAAACACAGTTGCACCAAGGATTGAGGAGTGAACTCTACAAGGACTGACTTGTCAGCTGACTCCACACTTTCTGTTGGGTTGGTTCCTTTACCACTTCCAAGGAGGTTCTAGAGACCTTGCAGGAGCAGCACCTTAGCCAAGAGGGTTCCTCCTTTCTGTGTTCCCAGGAACAAATTAAACTCTTGTTGGTAGCACTTGCAGGTGTTGCTGGTCCACGGCAGCATCTGTTTTAGGATTTTCTGATAACAGCCGTAAAGAGAAAGTCAGGGTTTTTCCACATGATCTCGGATCCCTTGGCAATGCCCAGTGGCTTTTTGGGGCCTTCTAAGAGCAACAATGGACTGGTATCCCCCACTCCTGTCGGCAACCAGAAAAGCAGCATGAGTATTTCAGATGGGTGGGAGGGAGGAGATAAATCAATGGACTGAGGGTCTTTATCTTAGTACCATAAATAAAGTGCACCATGAATGGAAGCTATAAAAAGCCACTTGCCCGAGGCCGAGGTATGGGACAAATTACCATCACCATCCCTCAGGATGGTAGATCATTTTCCTCAGCCATAATGCTGGCTGCTGAAACTTTCATTATTGCTTTATTTCCTTAGTGGAACTGTTAGCTATAAAGAAAAAAAAAAATACTTGGTGGGCTTGGCCGACAGTGTGTCACAAAGTCAAGGAATTGGCTGATATTCGATGAGTATTCATTATAATCTCAACAATGTTGGCTGATGGCTGTATTTCCCCTTTAGTCTGATGAACTCAGGAAAAATTGTTTTTAAAACACCTATCAAATTGGCTCATGATGCTTCTGAAGAAGCAGGACAGCTGTTTATGGCTGACGTAGTAGAAATGGTTGTCTTTGTTCTGTAGGTTTTCAGATGCATTATGGAAGAAAATCCTCTTGCTATCACATTTCAGGAGACTTGACTATGACATATTGGTGGGTTCCATAAACTTCTTGGAAACTCTTTCAGAAGAGTATGAGAAGAAAACCATGATGTTGTATAAAGAACTCTGCTCCATTTAGGATTCCGTGAAAAGGGTACTATTTTGCTGCTTTCATGTAGGAAGGTATTGCCCCCCTCGCAGTCAGGCCCTCAAAGCGCTTGTACGTGTAATTGATGAAGACCCAGTCTTTGTTCTTGTAGTCAGTTTCAGGGTGATTACTTGTGGCCACTGGGAAAGAAATAGATGTGAGAGTTGATTCACTGTCTTACCTTTAATGGCCTATTCACAGTACTCAAGACATGATACTCTGAACATACCACAGTTCCTATTTGGGAAAGGTTATTTTTCACTTCACACATTTGCTTGCCTGTGTTCTTTGAACCTCATATTTCTTCACAAATATTTTTAAAGTTTGATTCTCCCATTACTGTCATTCCAGGTTACCTAACCTTTAATTTAATAAATAACAAAAGAACAGATTTTTGTGGCTTACGCACAAAAGCCAGCTCAGCAGGCTAAACATGGGTGTTGATATTCATTTCCATTTAATAAGGTTTCACCACTACCCAGCATTAGCATTGGAAAAATACTTACAAAGAACCTAAAGAACTGAAGTTCCTCTCCATGTTCTCTACCCTGATTTGTAAATATCACCCCAAAACTGGGGGGAAATTAATGTGCTTATGAAGCAGTGGGAGGCAATGCTGGTGATGATATTACCTGTTGGCTTAAGAATATCAGATTCTGGAAACTCATCGAAGTTTGAGGTATCATCAATGCTTTTGATTTCGATAGATATTGCAGCAGGTCTCTCTCTGCCAAGAATACATATGCCATTAGTAATCATGTGGATCATACTAATCAAGTCTTTCTCCAAAAAAGACCCCTTGTCAGACATGAGAAGACCATTCACTGGCAGGCAGCATTTTCTCTGAAAAGCTTGTAAACACTGACCAACCAAGCCAACTGACTGCATCCAAATAAATTAGGAGGAAAAAATATCATTCATATCCAAAAGAAAGATAGGAATAATAATGAACAACTAAAATCCAAAGTTAATGTACTACCCCCAGTGGCCCATCCTGTCCACTAAAAATGGAAACTGAACCCCTAACTGTCCCCCTCATGTAGGGTTCTGCCCTTCTTCCACTGGAGGTGCCAATGAGTGGGGTGGCTAAAAAAGTGGCAAAAAAGGAGGAAAAGGTAAAAATCACCAGGACGTAAATCAGAACATAATTATAAAATAAATGAAAGCATCTTCACCTTCTGTTTAACACCCAGTGAATGCTGAGTAAGAAGGTCTGGACCGCAGCGGGCAGTGCAGGCTCTCATGGCCGTCAGCAGCACTCTGCCACCCCCACCATGACAATTTCCACTCTTCCTTTCCCTGTCCACTTCCCTCCCCCTAATCTTTCTTCCACTCTTTTCTCCCTTCTCTATCTCCCAGTGATAGCCTCTAGCCTGGGCAAGGACAGTCCTGCTGGTGGCCCCAAGAGGTTGCTGAGTTCTAAGTAAAAGCAAGGACAACATGCCTCTCAGATGCTTCCTTCACCATAGAACCCAAAGTTCACTCACTTTGTAGATAACTTCTGAGTTCGATATATCCCCCAGGACACAGCTGACAAGAAGCCCAACTTTCAATTTTTACCGTGAATGAAAGTCAAGAGAAGACCCTAAATTTCTAAGAAGCTCTCTTTCCTTAACTTGGTTTGTCAATGATGGTTCTTTCAAATTAGTGTTAAGCAAACTATAGACTTTCGGAAATAATTCTAAAAGTTTTTATATTGAGTATACCTGATATGTTCCCAGTCAACACCTTCAAAAAAAGAGTTACTTTTGATTTCCTCAACTCCAGAGGCTCCAATTCTATGTTCCCACTCACAGCAGAATCTGGAAAAGACAGAGGCCTTTCAGCACACTTCAAGCAACCTCTTCAGAGAAAGAAAAGGAATAACTTCTCTCTATTTTTTTTTTTTCAAGAGAGAAATGGGAGGAAACAGGCAGATATAGGAGATAATGATTCACTCATGTCAAAAAGCCTGGGCAGGAGGTGGAGGGATGTTCTCTAATACCTCAAAATTAGATCCTTGGCTTTCTCAGAGATGGGAACTTCTGGAGGAAAAGTCAAAGTTTCTTTCCAGTTCATCACCTTCTTATATGTCTCTTGGGGAGTCTCAGAACAGAAAGGTGGGTAGCCTGTAACAAAAAAGGAACTTCGGAGCTTTTACACCCCAGAACTTTGAATCTAAGATTATGCTCTCTAATATAACTCTATGTGTCTTTATGGACTATTGGATACCTCTGTATGTCCATCCCTCCATGGCGTGGGAAGGATTTCTACTTATCCCAGAAAACATCTGGACCAATTTTTCATTTTCTCCCAAATTCCTAAACCCAAAGTTAAGTTGTGCCTCTGGTACCGATGGGAAGCCAGCTAGTAGTTGGAGATGGGAAAAGGCAGAAGGGCACAGGTCGAGTTGCAGGTGTGGGAATCACCGTGCCCAAGAAATGAGGAAATAAAGGATGAAACACCACCACTAAGAAACAACTCCATTCCAGGAAAGCCTTATGTGGGTAAAGTGCCAAACAAGTTTGAATAAGAAAAAACCACTTAAGTTTTAAAAGTGACCACTATGCCTCTTTTAGAGAACTACAGGCAAGAGGATCAACATTCACCCTATTACCCCATCTGCCCTCCACACACAGGGTATGCCCACCGCCACAGGCATCCTCCCAATGTTCTCAAAGAAAACAGTCAGACAGACTCTCCTGGGACCACCACAGATATACTCCTTGTCCTACTGTTCACTGGCACACAGCCACCCCCACAGATTGTCCCCTAAATACAGAGACATACCAACCCAATAAAAAAGGGAGAGGCCAGAGGGTTCCATGTTTTGAAGGCTTTGACAGAGGAAGGGAGCAGCAAATTAGAAGCAAAGAATGAGAGAAGCAATGCCCAGTTAAAACACACTGCATACAATGGATGTTGAATAAACGCTAGTAATTAAAAGAGCTGCTAGATGGAGAGGATGAAAGTGTAAAAGAAAGAAAACCATGATAAATGATCAGCAAAGCAACCACAGGATGCCAGTAAGCCCAAGAATACAGTGGGATACATTTGATTGAAAGAGATACCTAGGAAACTTCACTTTGAAAGACAAGGGGGGAAAAGTGCTTAGATCACCCCCTACTGAAAGAGAGTTTAATATTAATGTAGAAGTCTTTCTTGGATGCACAAAAAAAGTCCTCTGAAAGCATGCAACTTACCGATGAGCATCTCATACATGATCACCCCAAGCGACCACCAATCACAGAGCTTGTTGTACCCGGTCTGCATGAACACCTCAGGAGCAATGTAGTCAGGAGTGCCTACTGTGGAAAAGGCCTGAAACATGGACCACACATCAGGGAGGCCCAGCCAGGCAGGAGGGTGCCCAGAGTTCTGTTCTAGAGACCAAAGGCTACCAGCACCACCTGGATCTACCCCAAAGTAAATAAGCAGGACTGCCCAGTAGCTTAATGGCAAGCTTGATTTGCCAAAGCACTTTCCAAAATGAACAATAAAGCTTTGCTAATGAGGTGAGAGAGGCTTCCTAAACACATCCAAAGCCCATAATTCACTAGGTCAAAGGTATCTCTACCATAACAACTAGTACTATAATTTACTGAGAGCCAGTAAATACCAGGCTCTGTACTTCTTAATATGCATATGAGCCTATTTAATCCTAACAAAACTTCTCTAAGAAGGACCTTATTAGCCCAACTTTAAAGGTAAAATTTGATGCCCAAAATGGCTTTGCCCAAGGCCTCAGAACTAGTTAAGGGGCAGAGCTCAGTTTGGAAGTTAATCTTGCTCCAAATCATCCCTCCTTCCACTATATATATTCTTTGATTTGAGAAAATCATAAAGGGAAGCTTTATTATCAAAAGCTATTCTATTAGTCAAATGTTTCTAAATGTCTATTTATCAGACCTGATCATTTCTGTAAATAGTTCTTAGAAGAACATTTTCTAAATTCCAGTCTTTTACTCTAATATACCAGGACTGCAAAATACTAGGAGAAAGTACAAAGCCTTAAAATGCGCTTAACATTTGATTGCTTAGCATGTGCAAGGCACTAATATAGGTGCTTTAATTTTATATAACTTTTACAATTAAAAATTACAGCTGTGTTGTCTTTTAAAATATTTATTATCAAATATAATAAACATACAGGAAAAAAACACAGACAATACAACACATATACCCATTATCCACATTAAAGAGGTTAATAATCTGCTATATTTGTCTCGGATCATTTGTCTTTTTAAAAGAAACAAAGCTGTAGAAACAATTAAAGCTCTGCCCCATATATCTCCTTTCCTCCTTCCCCACTAAAGTAAAAACTACCCTGAAATTGCTATGTTCTTATATAAATATGCTCATAAATAACACAGTATTACTTTTTGTATATTTAAACTTTTAATAAAGGGTTTCATACCAAACTGCTTTATTCTTCAATGCTACAACTTTCTTTTTTTACCCAACATTCGGTTTTGACATTTATTCACGTAGCTATAGTTCACTCATTTCTCTGCTGTGCCATTGTATAAATAAATCATAATTGTTTTTATCCATTCTTCTGTAAATGGACACTTATGTTACTTCCAATGTTTCTCTATGACAACGCATGAATAAACATTCTTGTAATACCTCCTTGGGCACTGTGTAAGAATTTCTCTAGGGTACAAGCTCACAGTAGTAAAGCTGGGTCCTGGGTTATAAGCATCTCAACTTAATAAGCTATCCTCCAATTGTCCTCCAAAGTGGTTAGTCCTATTTATACTGGCCCAGTGGGGATGAGCTCCTGGTGTTCTACACCTTACCAAGACGTGGCTGTGTTGGAATTTTACATTTTTACCAATCTGATAAACATGAAATGAGATCTCATTATGGTTTTTTTTCTTCTTCTTCTTGGAGATGGAGTCTTGCCATGTTGCCCAGGCGGGAGTATAGTGGCTAGGTGACCTTCAATTCTCCAGCCCTAGCCAACTGAGTAGCTGGGACTAACTAAAGGGGCCCACCACAGTACCTGGTTGGGATCTCTTTGTTTTAAATAATATTTCTCTTACTTCCAGCAAGGCTAAACACATATTCTAATTTGGCATCCTGGTCTTTTTTTCTATGAATTCCTGTTCAGATTCTCTGCCCACTGGTTTTTGTAGTTGTGTTGTCTGTTTTCTTATTGATTCATGTTTTATGAATTCAGAGTATTAAACCTTTATAGTTTTGCACATTGCAAATATTTTCTCCCAGTCTGAGGCTTATTATTTTTATTATGGTTGTTTAAATGAAGTAATATTAGTTACATACATACCAAAAATAAATGTCATATACATACATGTGTAATTATCAAATTATGACACATAACAATGAAAACGAATACCCATGAGTTCAATTAAAGAACTAAAGAATACCAATTTTTTTTTTTTAAGGAAAGGTTTTGCTCTGTCACGGAGGCTGGAGTGCAGTGGTACATCGTACCTCATAGCTCACAGCAACCTCAAACTCCTGTGCTCAAGCAATCCTCTTGCCTCAGCCTCCCAAGTAGCTGAGACTATAGGTGCACACTACCACATCCAGCTAATTTTTCTATATTTTATAGAGATGGGGTCTCACTGTGCTCAGGCTGGTCTTAAACTCCTGGGCTCAAGCAGTACTCCTGCCTCAGCCTCCCAAACTGCTAGGAGTACAGGCATGACCCACCACGCCAGGCTAAAGAGCAATATTATTAAAGCTAACAATTACTCCTCCCCATCCATCCTCCTGCCTCTCCTGACCATGGTGAATTTCATGTTTATCATTCTTCTGCTTTTAAAAAGAATAAGTTTTTCCATGTGCCTCTCTAAATGAAATATTTAGCTTGTTTTTGAGCTTTATGAAAATGGTATCATTCTATATGCAGTCTTCTATTTGATTTTTCCTCTCAACGTTGTTTCTAAAATTGATTCGTGCTGTCACATGTAGCTGTAGTTCAATTATTTTCACTGCTGTAAAATATTCTATTCCACAACATAACCATTTTCCTGTGGATGAACATTAAGTTATTTCCAGTGTTTTGCTATTATGAAAATGCATTCTTTTACATGTTTCCGGGTTCACATGTACAGTTTCTCCAGGGCACATGACTAGGGGTAGAGCTGCCGGACTATAGGGTGTGCATATGAACTCTGCAAGGTAATCTGAAAGTTTCTGTACCATATGGTTTGTCTTTTCATTTGTTTGTGTCTTTTGATATATAGAAGGGTTTTTCCCCTTTAAAAGTGGTAAAATAAATCAGGTTTTTCCTTTATGAGTTGTAATTCTTGCTTCTTATTTAAGAAATCTTTCTTTACTCCAAGATCATAAAGTTATCCTGAATTTCCTTTAAAAATTTTTAAAGCTGTATTTTCCATCTAGAATTCACTTTTGCATAGACTGTCAGGTAGGGATCCAGTTTTTCCATATAGACAATAATACGCTGTTTTTATAAAATACATATATTAAATAACATAAATGCCAATTTTTTTAAGCTTTAAAGTCTGAAATATGCCTAAGAAGCAGAAGTATTTTCATTCTAATCATAAAGAAACTACAGATACCCTTTAATTTAGAGACTAGATTTATTCTAGCAAAGATAAATGTTAAGTAAATCTTACTTGTCCAAAGATTTCTATTATGAAACCAGAGGTCTATTGTCATAGGAAAAGAATTTCTCTAAGATACCAAAGCATTAAAAAAACTCTTAGAGTTATAAAATATAGCCAACACAGGCTCCACCTGTGAAAGTAAGAGAAATGCTCTTACTGTGGAAACTAGTTTGCTACAGTTGCTCAGTCTCATTTTACCACATTGTTTACTGCACTGTTTGTATCACGTTAAGCCTTTCCAATTTGATGATCCAAACCTTTGTTGTTTTCCACACCAGGGTGTCCTCCAACTCCAACCTCTTAAATCTGTACCCTCATTTTCCCTTTTGTTGTCTGAGTATTTCTAGTGTTAATTAAAGCTGCAATCTAGAAAAGCTCTGCTGATAATTAACAGTTATTTCAACCACATGACGTGTTCTAACCTTACAATTTTATTTTAGAGTTTTAGAAGAAATAAAGCAATTTAATATCCTACTTAATCACTTCTGTAAATTCTATCCTAAAATAAATTAAACTGACAAAGACTGGATGCCTGTATATCCATCACCTTTTACCTCTGTGGTTTTATAACTTAAAGCTGACTCATACCTATTCTCCAATCAGTTACTAGGGCCTAAGGTTACCCAGGACCACATAACAAATTTAAAACATTATAGTAAGATTCAAGCAGCCAAGGAGTAAAGCCAAAGCTTCCCCTCCCCTCGCCCCCCCGTTATTCCCAACGGTCTGAAAAGTAATAGCCTGAGTAAGCAATTACATGTTAGGCTTAACCTATAGCAGTAAATTTATATTAAGCATTAACTAACATCAATTTTCAGCTTCATATTAGCTGAATGGGATCACTTACAAAAGAGGGTCAAAGTAATATGGTTAATTAACAGTTGGACAACTGAGAGGTGGTTTTATTATCTTCAAGTTATGAAAAAAGGTAATATAAGGATGACCTTAATTTAAACTTTCCCATTTCTACTGTGTATAGAATACACAGGCAAGAACCTTAATCATAGCATCAAGGCCTTAAGTTTATTCAGATTTTCAAAAAACTTTTAAAACTATTAAATGACATTTGACTCCAAGTACAGAAATTATGAAACTGCCTTCATTATAGAACTATAAATGGTTCCTAGTAAGCCTTACATGATACTTTAGTTTAGTGCATATCAAAGACCACAAAGCTTGTCTCATAGTGTGTGGACAATTCAGGGTACTTATGCTTAATTATCCCCAAAATAAATGTTAACACAATAACCAAAGATTAAATTCTGGCCTGCTTTAAAAAAAAAAGAAGAAAGAAAAAAATCACAAAAGATTCCTTACCTTTTGTTAGTTCCAAAGTATAAACAAATATCAGTTTTCCAACAATGCAGAAGCTACTATTTAAGACATAGTCTCTTAGATAGAAGCTACTATAGATAGAAGCTACTATCTAAGACATAGACCTTCAGTGGAGGGTCTCAACATTCACTGCACAGTAGAATCACTAGAAATCTTTTAAAATCAGATGCTCAGACTCTATCCCAGGTCAACTGAATCAGAATCTCTGTATACGAGACCTGGACATCAATATGTTCTGAAGGTTCCAAAGTGATTTCATTGTGCAGCCAAGGTTAAAAACTACTGCTCTATGGAGAGACATAATAGAAGTATCTGACCAATTTGTTTCTGACATTCCCTAACCCTCAAGAAGCTATGTGAACCGTTTTTTAGCCACATACAGAATTTAGAAGTTGAAAAAGTATCAGGCCTCCTAAGGAACGGAGACTGTTGTGGCTACTTACACTAAACTGAAGTATTCCCAAATTAATGTCAGAAAAAGACACCAAAGATTAATTTCTTACTGCAGCTCCAAAGGTGTTTAAGTTAATGCTTCTCCCAGGTTTAACATAAAAAATCATAATCTCAAAGCATGGTCTGAGGCCCCCACTGATGGGCTTTAAATAAACCAAACAAATGCAAACCTTTCCTTTGATTCTTTCTTAAACCATCCACAGGCTTCCACTCTCAACATATGACTGATATCTACTTATTAGTAGATATTAGTGAGTGACCTACTGAGTGAGTTCTTAAAGACATGATAAACATCAGCATTTTAATAAGTCTGACTGAAACTGTGTGGCGAATGTGCCAAGTTACTATTATGTAAGCAGACAAGCACAAGTGCTATCATTTCTAGACAATACATATGCATGGCCATCACTCCAAGTTAGTAATAGTTTCCCACTTTTGCTATATTTGCTTTCTAATGACCAAATGTTAGTTTGGCTTTACTGTTCTCAATTTCATGTGCTATGGGTTTCTAACAAAGCCCAAAGTATGTAGTGATTCAGATTTCTATTACGTGGCCAATAATTTTCCAATAATTAGACACTGGGACATAGACATTTTTATGTAAAATATGAACCTATTAATCAGCTATTGGTAAGAATAAATTTTGCATAGACAGCAATATTTCACTGGTGAATTTGAACTATTTAAATAACATAACTTCCAACAAACTATCAAGGTAAATGCAGTAGTTTCTTATTTTTAGCTTGTGGGGCATAATTTTACATGGGTATATACTCAAATGCTTATAACGAGATATGCATTTCCTTTATATTTCTCTCCAATTTTTGTTAACAAGTTCTTTTTTCCATGACAAAGTAAGAAAGGGTGAAGCAGATGAATTGAGGAGTCTTGACTTGCCCAAGTAGATCAACCAATGCCTGAAAGCTCTAGGTAGATATTTGTACTTTTTTTTCCCCCAACTAGTCAAGTACCACAGTGAGAGGAGGGTACAGAATAGAACAAGGAGTTCAATCTGTAACTGACTGTGAGCAATCAACTGAGATAACTCACTACCTTTGGACCAACCCTTAGGTTTATTTTAAGAGAGCTCCAGTTTAAATATAATCCCTTTACCATCATAAAAATAGGGAAAAGGTGGAACAGGAAGGAAAGGTATTGCTACCAACCTAAAAGGTTAGAATGATGTCACCCACTGAAAATGTCACAAACAAAACAACCTAATATCTGCCCTCCTTCAAAAGATTCCTTTTGGTGCTACCAACATAATGACAATGTTCCCTTAAGGTAATCTTAAAAGCAAGGGATATGTTGTATATATTTATCAAATGGAAACTTATGTGCATATTTTTTTAACTTATTCATACTTTGTTTGTAGCATTTCAGAAGCTACCGATATTACTTACTAGTTGACGTCTATTTCTTTTCCAGGTTTCTGCTTTCCTTTTGGAATTCATGTTCTGGAAGGCTAAAAGTAGAGAAAATAAGCTTTAATGAAAATTCAGATGGGAATGTTTACTACTTTGCTAGGCTCTGGATCAAGTCACATGAAACCCTAAAGTCTTGCTTTTCTATTCATACATCAAAAATTCTGGGTGACAAATTTCCCAATGACGCTATATATAGGAAGCCCAAATCAGAAGCTCTAATCATTAACTTAAATACTCACACAGTGAGAGTTGTAAATAGCATTTCCATGTGGATCAGGTGGCCACAGAGGACACAGCCTTAATCAGAATTAAAGGGAATTCAGTCTTAAAGCATTCACAACTTCTCAAAATTACTATCGATTTTCTAAGAGTAGAAATTATTATACATTAAGCAACTTCTGAATTTATGATACATTATTTGACATAGGTTTTCTAGGATGAATTGTAATTTTACTACATAGTTGTTAATGATTTGATAGTCCTCAAGTGGAAGTAACCCTTTGAATAACTTTCTCTGCCATGAAAGAAGGAAGCACCTAGGATAAACCTAGTGTGGAGCTGTTTCCAGAACTTTTCCCTCTACTCCCTTTGCTTGCCTGCTCCATATTCATCCCCAGTAACCTTCTCAGTAGAGCTCTAAAGAAAGCTTCTTTCAATATCCGCCTTTACATATTTCATAGCACTCATTTTGCGCCTCACCAGACAATACAAATCATAGACAGAGCAGGGAAGGTATTTTTTTTTTCTAAAAACTCATACCATGACAATCTCCTATGTGTCCTGCATAATTTGGTTGCCAGGTAAACAACTCTTCTAGGGCCACTTAAGGAAAAGAAAGGCTAACATCACTGTTACCACTTACTGAAATCACTGGGGAGGCTGTGGTTCAAGTTCCTATAAAATTCTGTCCTGTGTGCTTTCTTAAGTCCTGTGCAAAGGCCAAAGTCAGAAAGTTTCACATGGCCCTATGGGGAAGAAGAAACAAGGTGATGGATGGATAAACATTCTTAGATGTAGAACAGAACATTATCTTCTCCTGCTCCTTCTAGTATCCTTTACATCTCTACAAAGTATGCTGCTTTTTCTTCTTTATTGTAGGAAAAAGCATGTAATAGCAAATAATTTTTTTAAAGATGACACCAGATCCTATTTACACTATACTAATAAAACTATTTTCATTTTTGTGTATTATCTTCGGTCTTGTCCAAATATAGACTTTTTTCAACATAGTTGACCCCTCCATAATAACATCTAGAGATAATTTTACTACTTTTTTAATTAAAATATTCCTGTTTTATATGGTCTTCAAAAAGACCATTTAAAAAAATTTATCATTTTTATTTCAGAGATGGAGGTCTCACACTGTTGCCCAAACTAGAGTGTAGTGGCGCATTCACAGCTCACTGCAGCCTTGAACTCCTGGGCTTAAGCAATCCTCCCACCTCAGCCCCCCATGTAGCTAGGACTACAGGTACAATCCACTGCACCTAGCCAAAACTACCTTTTTGTTTTTGAGACAGGCTCTCACTCTATATGCCCAGACTAGAGTGTAATGGGGTCGTCACAGTTCACTGCAACCTCAAACTCCTGGGCTCAAGAGATCCTCCTCCTGCCTCAGCCTCCCAAGGAGCTAGGACAAGTGTACAACACCACACATGCAAAATTACACTTTTAAAGTCTACATAGGCCAGCACAGTGGCTTATGCCTCTAATTCCTATGCTTCAGGAGTCCAAAGTGCGAAGATCACTTGAACCCAGGAGTTATAGTGAGAAGCTCAGATTACAGTGAGCTATGATTATGCTACTGCACTCCAGCCTGGCCAACAAAGCAAGACCTCATTTCTAAAATAATTTAAAAAAAGAAAATTCTACATAATATTCAATTGTGCGAAGATCACTTGAACCCAGGAGTTATAGTGAGAAGCTCAGATTACAGTGAGCTATGATTATGCTACTGCACTCCAGCCTGGCCAACAAAGCAAGACCTCATTTCTAAAATAATTTAAAAAAAGAAAATTCTACATAATATTCAATTGTGCGAAGATCACTTGAACCCAGGAGTTATAGTGAGAAGCTCAGATTACAGTGAGCTATGATTATGCTACTGCACTCCAGCCTGGCCAACAAAGCAAGACCTCATTTCTAAAATAATTTAAAAAAAGAAAATTCTACATAATATTCAATTGTGCGAAGATCACTTGAACCCAGGAGTTATAGTGAGAAGCTCAGATTACAGTGAGCTATGATTATGCTACTGCACTCCAGCCTGGCCAACAAAGCAAGACCTCATTTCTAAAATAATTTAAAAAAAGAAAATTCTACATAATATTCAATTGACTTGGTACATCATTGTTTACCTAGCCATCCCCCTAAAACTGGATACTTTTTCCATTTTCAATTCTTTGCTCTCACGTAATGTGGATTATAAGTACCCTCTGACACAGAGGGTATTTCCAGTTGTAGCTGCACATGACACAGAGGATGACCTCAATCAATGGTTGTTAAACAATGAGTAGATGAACAAATCTTTGTTCATATAGCTTTTTCTCCTCTTAAACTACTGCATTGGGATAAACTCCAAGGAGTAAACTATTTCAAAGACAAAAAAAATTATTGCATAGTTCTTGATAAATGTTGCCATACCATGTTTCAATAATAAGCCTCTGACTTTATAATTCTCATAAAGGAAAACAGACTTATGAGCCAGGTACCATGATCAGTGCTTTAGTTGAATACAACTCATTTATAGCTCTTAAGCCACACATCACAGACCTGGAGTAATTAAATGGATTGCTGGTGAAATGGCAAAATCAAAGCCAGAAATCAGCCCATGCTTTCCCCCTAGACCAGAATTACTTTATCTCTCCAAAGCCCCCTTTTCTCATCTAGAAAATAGGGATAAAGATAACTTTCCGGCAGGAATGAGAACTAATGCGTGCAAGACTCTTAACACAGTGACTGTCATACAACCAGCCCTCAGGAAGAAGTAGGTATTCTTGGGGTGATGAAATTTTAAGTAGATAAGGAGGTGAAATAAAAAATAGAAGAGGGAATCCTGATGCTCAGGGATCTACATTGCTCAAGGTCACATAATCAGAAGTGTTCTGGCAAAGATCTGAGCTCCAATGACTTCAGTGTCGGTGGCCTTTCCATGATACCACCTTCTTTCAGAACATCCTCAGGTTTTAACATGCAAAATTCCCAGAGCACAAGCTACAGGATGCCTGCTCTGATGGATCTGGTTTTATTAAAGTTTGTTTTAAAAGAAATCCCATTAGGTTTGGGTGTAGCTATTCTGAGTATAGAGCAGAAACTCAAAACTTCTACATTTCACTACTAATCTATGTAGCTGAACACAGAAAGGAACCTGCTTGTGAGAACATTTTACAGGTGTGAGCTAGTATATTGTAGAGGGAAAACCTGTACCCAACAGGATTTCCCACTCTTCCTAACAAGATCTCCCTCTCCTCTTCAGCTAGAGTGAGTCTCCAAGATCTTTGACTTTAATATATTTGCTGGACCTCAATGTAGACTAAAGGGGGACAACTAAGTCAGGATATCTGAACCTAAAACCATACAAGGTAAGGCCTTACAACCATACAACCTAAAACCATACAAGGTAAAACCACACAAGGTAAGGTAAAACCATACAAGGTGCTTTATTAAAAATATATGTGAACTTAATGACATAGGAAAATTTCTTGTATAGCATTAATGTTTTAATGTTTACATAGAATACCGTACCATTTACTTTTAGGATGCTAACTTTATAGAAATTATTGACACAAATAGAAAGGTTATCAAAGCTATTATGACAAAATAGTGATTATCTTCCACTGATAAGATTAAAGGTAATTTTTCTCCTTTATAACCATCTGTATTGTGTGAATTTTCTACTATGTATGTGTATTATTCTTTCGGGGGGGGTGCTCACCTCTTACCATCTCCCCTTCCCCCATTCTCCCAAGCCTCTGATAATCACTATTCTACTCTCTACTTCTGTGCGTTATTCTTATAATGAAGGAAAAGCTATTAACTAGAAGAAATTATCGGACAAGTCTCTTTCTCTCTCTCTTTTTTTTTTTTTTTTTTTGAGACAGAGTCTCACTCTGTTGCTCAGGCTCCAGTGCCGAGGCATCAGCCTTGCTCACAGCAACCTCAAATTCGTGGGCTCAAATGATCCTTCTGCCTCAGCCTCCCAAGTAGCTGGGACTACAAGCATGCCCCACCATGCCCGGCTAATTTTTTCTATATATTCTTAGTTGGCCAATTAATTGCTTTCTATTTACAGTAGAGATGGGGTCTCGCTCTTGCTCAGGCTGGTTTCGAACTCCTGACCTCGAGTGATCCTCCTGCCTCGGCCTCCCAGAATGCTAGGATTACAGGTGTGAGCCACCACACCCAGCCTCCTTCCCTCTTAAAATAGAAAGACAAAGGTTTTGAAAGACAGACAAAAAAACTTCAGGTTTTTCAAAGAAAGTTATCAAAAGACAGCAAGTAAGGAAAAAATCCTAGGAAATAAATTTACTTTTCTACTTAAAAGAAAAATTCAGTCAAGACAACAATTCTGTATATCTGTATAATATATACAGAATTATATATAATAGAATGTATAACAGAATGTAACATTCTAAAATTTTAGAGCTGGAAGGGACTTCAGAGGTTCTCTAGATTAACATATTCACTTTACAGATAAGAACAATGAGGTCCAGATGGGAACAGATTTGCCAAGGGTTATCCAGCAATTTAGTCAGCAACATAGGGATCCCTTACTAATTTTCTGTAAGTTTAGGAACTAAGCAACTCAGCTTATTTGCATGTCTAAAGATAAATATAAACAGGCTATTACAGAGGCTGAGTAGGACTCTTCTTTAAGCACAGAGCATATGATTTGGAACCTGGACTTCCTGACAAGTTTTTGTTGTGAGTTGTTTTTGCCTTACTTCCTGGTTCTTGGCTGGGTTCTTCATTAACGGAGGAGGTTGCCCAACAGAGGGGTTCTAGATAGGTGATGCATTAATAGTATAGTTAATTATATGCTAAGAGAAGATGAATATCTTTGGCTTTATTACAAAATAACCCTCTAAATCAATTTTTCTCTTGATCATTTTCAAGAGAAGTTCTTTAATTTTAAGAGGGATGTTCAACTGAATTATAGGATGATAAGCCTTTCAGAGAATGGACGTGACAGAAAACTTATCTATAAAAAAGAGAAAACCTACAAGGCTCCCCTACTGTGATTACAAGTGGTGGAGGTGCTAAGCAGAGGCTGCTCAGATAAGTGAATATGTACTATTAATGCTTCTACCCGCCACAGATACCTTGCTGTCCAGGAGAAGGTTGTCTGGTTTGATGTCTCTATGGATGAATCCAAGTTGGTGAATGGAATCTATGGCTAATACTGTTTCTGCTATATAGAACTGAGTCTCCTCTTCTGTCAGAGTGTCCTTTTTCATCAACAAAGTCATCATGTCCCCTGGAAACAAGAACATGCAAGGAGACCACACACACATACACACGCACACACACAAATAACATATAAGTAAGTACCAGTTTTCGGATATGTCTTCTCTATCTGCCAATATAAGGCAGCTAAACAGACCTCTGTTATGTTCTAGAGATAAGACTCACATTGCCAATATGGGGGAAAATGGTAAGCAGTAATTAAAAGATAAAAATCACAGCCATAGAGAGGCAAAGCATTTTCACACCTAAGCTAGCTATATTGGCCCCTAAGCTGTGGTTTCTATTTTACTTTTAAGAGAAAAATGAAATTTCTCCCACACTTAAAAACAAAGTACATTTGTTCAGGATAATTTTTTGGTCTGGGGGAAAAAAGCTACTTTACTTTTTACTTTGCACAAATATCTACAAGTTCTCTACATCTAGAACCAAAAGGCACTTCCTCCACATAGATTGCACTGATATTGCTAGAGAGGCTAATATGCCAGATAGAAATGTAAACATTTGGGGAAGCTGAAAACAAAGTTTCTAACTTCTACTCAGAAAACACTGAAACATAAACAAATAAAAAGGTGGGACTTAGGTAGCAAAGCATTAGTCCACAGAAGCTAAAAATGAACCAAAAATGCTGTGAACTAGAATGTATAATAACTGCCTCCCAGAAGTGCTCATTGAACACTTCTCAAGATCAGTGCTTTTGTCTCTCATGTGTTTTATTATAGGTATTTAAATGTACACCAGTACCTTTTATGTAACTTTTGAAACACAGTATCAGTATTTTAGCAATTGAAAGGTAACTTACTTAGTTTTCTACAAAGTCAAAATTTAATTATTTTTGCTTACTAGCAGCAACATAAAAGGGTAGAAAAAGATTCACATCCTAACTCAACATTTAGAAAAGCAAAGAAAATGTATATAAGTAGTTTAAAAACGCTAAGAGAAACAGGAAAGATTCAGTTTAGACCTCACATAAAGCCACTTATATTAGAAAACAGGGAAAGGAGAAAGAAACCTCTGATTTTAATAGCATTGTGCTACTTTTTGAATTTTACTTCATGTATACCTTTATTTTTAGTATTCTTAGAGAAAAGTTGATATTTTTCCCTCAGGCAAAAATTAATCCATTTATTAAATGCTCTTTTTTGGCCTAAGGCTTGAAAAATATGATTCCCTAATCACTCCTGGCAGCCATTCAATCCGGAGGCACAGCAGAGACTAGGGGTAGTGCACTCAGGCTGGCTCCAAGGTAGCTGTGTGGCCTTAGCTCCATGGCCCAGGAGAGGAGCCAATGGCCTCACCTGTGCAAGCTTGCCCAGATGATCAAAGAGCTCAAGCCACATGGTCTATGGCTCTGCTGGCCAGCTCCACCGAGTACAAAGGGCAGGGTCCAGGAGACATGAGAAGCTATGGAAGATGGTGCAGGTAAGACTTGAGGAGACACATGTTAGGAGCCAGTGACTAAGCTGGCTCTTACTCCTACTTAAGAACTAGCATCTAAACGTTAAAAAGTTTCTCCTCGTTCTACCAAATTCTTTTCTAACCTTGAGAAATTGTTAATGAAAAATAACAATGATCATAATCTAAGGGTTGTTACAAAATCAAAATATCCCACAATTACATGTGCATTGCTAAGAACCAAAAAGGAAAAAGTTTGTCCTTTTTTTCCCCACCAAAGTTTGCTCAGAGTTCATCTGCTTACTGGGAAACAGACTGTGTTCCCCAGAACAGATGGCATGTTCTGTTCTGCATTTACTTTGGAGCTGTCTTAGGAGATACACATGCCTAGTTACATAAAACTTGAAATCTCAGAAATGAGGACTGATTCTGTCTACTAATATAGGTAGTGAGAAATTTACTCCTCATTAATATAGGTTATACAAAAAGAAAGGAAAAAGTTGGAAAATGTTATAGCTTCAATTTTGTCACTTGGGTAACTTATGATATATGATTCCAAATGATAGGAGAGCAGACAGAGCCCCCTAGTTAATTCCTATATATTTAACAAAGAAAAAGAAAAGAAAGAAAGGTCCATCTGAAATCGTGAGAATGAATGAAAAGGTTACTTTTATGGCACTAAGATTGTAGAAATGCACCCCAGCACAAGACAGGTTACTGACCTCCTTTATAGACCTAAAAAAAGATACAGAAAGCAACTTTGTGAGGACAATTAAAAGTAGAAAGGAGGGTTAATTGTTGATGTGAGAGAAAGAAACCATAGAACAACAAGGAAAAATGACCTTTCATCATCAAGTAATTACCTCCAGGCAGGAACTCCATGATTAGGTAGAGGTTTAGCTTATCCTGAAAACTATAGAACATTTTCACAACCCACAAACTGTCTGCCTCCACTAGAATGTCACGCTCCGCACGAATGTGGCCAACCTGGAGGTATATGCATTTGATTAATGACAAGCCTTGCTCTGCTTTATTAGACTGTATATTTGTTTAAACAATTTAAATACTGTTTTGAGTATTTAATGGTGATGATGCAAAAGATCTCATTTCTGTTTAGGCAAATCTATAACTCAAAATTGACATTTGACTTGAAGGTATTCGGTGATGAAAACTTGAGTGATGAAAGGCTTTTTAAAATGGCAAAATGAATGGCTTTAATGCATACAGCAACTTTAACATGCTACAAAGAGAACCTCTGATTAAAATTACCACTTTTTTTTTTGAGACAGAGTCTCATTCTGTTGCCCAGGCTAGAGTGCCATGGCATCAGCCTAGCTCACAGCAACTTCAAACTCTTGGACTCAAGCAATCCTCCTGCCTCAGCATCCCGAGTAGCTGAGACTACAGGCATGCGCCACCATGCCCAGCTAATTTTTTCTACATATATTTTTGGTTGGCTAATTAATTGCTTTCTATTTTTAGTAGAGACAGGGTATCGCTCTTGCTCAGGCTGGTCTCAAACTCCTGACCTTGAGCGATCCACCTGCCTCAGCCTCCCAGAGTGCTAGGATTACAGGCGTGAGCCACCACGCCCTGGCCCACTCTTTTGCATATATTTTTGTTCTAATAATCTTTTATGATAAAAATAAGTCCTCAAGGTGAGACTCTCTAAACAAGTCCTATCTCAGGTCTGCAAATGATATCTGATTATGTGCAATGACAGTGCCCTGGTTGACAATTCTAGAATGTTATGCCACAGGATTTAGTTCATGGCTATGCACATAGCATGTGCTCGATCAATTCCTAATGAATTGAAATATAAGAACACCTAAGAAAAGTTAGATTCAAAGTAATGACATTTCCAGTTTTCTACTTT
Organism: Mirza zaza; assembly: GCA_008750895.1. Classification (NCBI taxonomy): domain Eukaryota; kingdom Metazoa; phylum Chordata; class Mammalia; order Primates; family Cheirogaleidae; genus Mirza; species Mirza zaza. The sequence continues at coordinate 65,531 of VSMD01053496.1, forward strand.
TATTGAAGTATCTAGCTAAGGAGACCAAGTTACAGGAGGTGTGGGAGAACTAGAATTACTTTGTTAAAATAATGCTTTATTGTCAAGTTTACCTTATTTACTTTAAATACAGAACAGTAATTAAAACATTGCTGCATATCATCAAATCCCACCTCACCCTTCTTTTATAAGTACCACAAAATGCAAATTGAGTTGAAATAGATATACATTTATTAAAATCCAGTTTAATCCCTGAATAGAGGTTTTGGTCTTAACATATGCTACAATACAAGTCTTGAGTTTTTACAGTATGTTCTAAAGTAAAAGATGTACCACGATTCACAAACTGGCACTTCTGTTGACAAATTCAGCCCATGGCTATTGTTTTGTCTGATACAATGCATGTTTGTTTTACCGGAATGTCTAATACTCTTCCATTTGGACACAGATCCCACCCTCTCTCCTGTCTTACACCTAATGCTTCAGTCTTCAAAGCTAACTCTTGGGGGCCTAGAAGCATTTAAATTTGTATATTTGATTTTTCGTTCTCTACTAAAATTTTTCTTTTTTTTTTTTTATTGAGACAGAGTCTCACTCTCTTGTCCGGGCTAAAGTGCCATGGTGTCAGCCTAGCTCACAGCAACCTCAAACTCCTGGGCTCAAGCAATCCTTCTGCCTCAGTCTCCCGAGTAGCTGGGACTACAGGCATGCGCCACCATGCCCGGCTAATTTTTTCTATATATTTTTAGTTGGCCAATTAATTGCTTTCTATTTTTAGTAGAGACAGGGTCTCGCTCTTACTCAAGCTGGTTTCGAACACCTGACCTTAATCGATCCACCCGCCTCAGCCTCCCAGAGTGCTAGGATTATAGGCGTGAGCCACCGCACCCGGCCTCTACTAAAATTTTTCTTTGGGGAAATTTTTAATACCTTCAATGTTACAGAAGACTTACATTTTTTATCTGTATTTATGATATGGGGGTGGGAAAGATGGATAATAAGAGTGATAAGGAACAGTGCCATGAAACCATCAAGAAGCCAAGGCACAGCATCTGCCTTCACTTGACGTTAATGCAAAAGTAAAGCTTTTGTAAAACAGTAATGCTGCTTGCTGACCCACTGCTATGACCCAGCCACTGTCATACACTAATAGTGCAGAAGGCAGCCTTCACCTGCCCGGCTCCCCTGGCTCCTGTTAAGGCCCCTATCTATCGCAAGGGGCCAGAGAAAAGGGGAGGCACTACAATTACCACTTGTCACTCACCCTGGAGGACAGACGGTGACTGCAACATTTCCTGTTTGTCAAGGGGAAAGCTATAGTAACTGTATGTACACATTGCCCCTCTCTCCTGATGCTGAAATGGCAGTTAGAAACCACAAGATCTAGAAGTGGAGTCAGTTGAATATATAAGAAAGGGAAGAGTGAGAGGTGCAATTCACACAAAAAACATTCTCTTTCTCTCATTCCACAAATATTTAATAGGGTGGAGGTACAAATTGCTATCCTGAGCACTAAGGAAAGCAGAGATAAAAGCCAGTCTTTTGTTCCATCATTAATAGTATACTGGGAGGCCCGGCATGGTGGCTCACGCCTGTAATCCCAGCACTCTGGGAGGCCGAGGCAGGCAGATTGCTCGAGGTCAGCAACTGCTCAGGCAGTTCGAAAGAAGCCTGAGCAAGAGCGAGACCCTGTCTCTACTATAAATAGAAAGAAATTAATTGGCCAACTAATATATATATAGAAAAAATTAGCCGGGCATGGTGGCACATGCCTGTAGTCCCAGCTACTCGGGAAGCTGAAGCAGTAGGATTGCTTGAGCCAGGCTGATGCCACGGCACTCACTCTAGCCTGGGCAACAAAGTGAGACTCTGTCTCAAAAAAAAAAAAAAAAAAAAGTATACTGGGGCTGGGTGCAGTAGCTCACACCTGTAATCAATCCTAGCACTCTGGGAGGCCGAGGTGGGTGGATCGCTGGAGGTCAGGAGTTCGAAAGCAGCCTGAGAAAGAGAGAGACCTCGTTTCTACTAAAAATAGAAAGCAATTAATTGGCCAACCAAAAATATATAGAAAAAATTAGCCGGGCATGGTGGCGCATGCCTATAGCTATTCGGGAGGCTGAAGCAGAAGGATTGCTTGAGCCCACGAGTTTGAGCTTTCTGTGAGCTAGGCTGATGTCACAGCACTCTAGCCCGGGCAACAGAGTGAGACTCTGTCTCCAAAAAAAAAAAAAATAGTATACTGGCATCACAATTGACGGTTTTCTTTTGCACAGAAGGAGGAACATCAGAAACTAGCTAAATGCCAATGTGTTATTCTCTAAAATTTTCCAGATAGCAGAAATTTCCACCCTGTGGACCAGAATAACCTGAACTCTCAATGCGTAGTTTTTTGTTTTTGTTTTTTTTCAGACAGAATCTCACTCTGTTGCCCTATCTAGGGTGCAGTGGCATCATAGCTCACAGCAACCTCAAATTCCTGGGCTCAAGCAATCCTCTTGCATCAGTCCTCCAAGTAGCTGGGACTACAGGTGTGTGCTACCACACCTGGCTAATTTTTTCTATTTTTGGTAGAGACAGGGTCTCGCTCTTGCTCAGGCTGGTCTCAACCTCCTGACCTCAAGCGATCCTCCCGCCTTGGCCTCCCAGAGTGCTAGGATTACAGGTGTGAGCCATCACGCCCAGCCTCAGTGCACAGATTTAATTCCTGCTCAGTTTAGTAAAAACAAACAACAAAATTTTTCCTCTGGATAAGGCACCTATAACTACAAAAAGTTAGGTTCTGAATCTAAACTTTGTCAACCCTACCCAAAAATGATGATGGATTTGTACTTGTCTACTTCCAACTTTCACCTAGCACACACCCAATGTAAATTTCTTCAAGTTGGCTGACCCAGGTAGAGTCTGTGGCCAGAAACTTTAACTGGCCCACACTGAGATCAAACCTAGGGATCTGAGTCCATCAGCTAAGGTCAGCTAAAAAATTAACTTACTGTACCATTTAATGCATAATTTAAAAATCCCTTTACTTTCATTTAGAAAAATTTTAAAAATTGATTTTGAAGAAGGTACAATATTTGAGAAAATATGTTTGAATCTTCCTCTGTTACCATTCCAGGCACCTGGCACATGCTACTTAGAATTAGTAATTCTCAAAGTACATATAACGATATGTACTTCTCTTTACGGTTTTATTCTGACTGCTAATTATTTCATAAAGAGAAGGTTTAAGCGTTGGTTAAAACTGTAGGAAATATGTATTGTAAAAATAAAAACTTATTCGTGAGGCCGGGCGCGGTAGCTCGCGCCTGTAATCCTAGCACTCTAGGAGGCCGAGGTGGGCGGATTGCTTGAGGTCAGGAGATCAAAACCAGCCTGAGCAAGAGAGAGACCTCGTCTCTACTATAAATAGAAAGAAATTAATTGGCCAACTAATATATATAGGAAAAATTAGCCGGGCATGGTGGTGCATGCCTATAGTCCCAGCTACTCGGGAGGCTGAGGCAGCATGATTGCTTGAGTCCAGGAGTTTGAGGTTGCTGTGAGTTAGGCTGACACCACGGCACTCACTCTAGCCTGGGCAACAGAGTGTGACTCTGTCTCAAAAAAAAACAAACAAAAAAAACTTATTTGTGAAATACAAATGTGCTGACCAGTCAATGTAGAAGCTTTATATTTTCCTTCTCAAGATTAACTAAAACTCTTTCAGTGCCTACACACTCAGACCACACACTAATTTTTATATAATATATAAATAGGGCTACTGTGCATTCTGAATAAGGTTGGTGTCAGCATAATGTACAGTGTCTGAAGATTTACTGCTCAGGTATCTGATATTCTCAACTGCAATTTCTAAGAGTCTAAATTTTCTGGGTAACACGTAAAAATTAAAGAGAAAATAAAAATTCCAAATTTTGAGGTGGCACTTAAATGAAGACAGAGAAAACTCAGTGATTATACCTCCTCTCAAGAGGCAGAAAGGATTGGATGTGGGGCCAATCTCCATTCTTGCTCTTGGGTTCTATATCAGCAGCATTCCTTGCCACAGGGTCTCTCTTTGCTCTCCTGTAACACCAGATCTTTTATAGGACATCTGGAGTCATCATCCACTGCAATCAATTCTTAAGCAAACCGCTAAACTAGATTCACAGAAAGTATGCATCTTGCTTTTTAAAATACACTGTCCAATATTTAAAACTTTATTTTACATAAATTACTTATGCACCTTATAGATCTATTTGTAAAATGGGTTTGAATTTTAGAAAGTGTTCTCACTTATTAAAGGAGAATTTGTATTGTTCTATCATTTGCATTGTATTTTTCAAATTCATTCAGAAATTGGAAGACTGGTCTCTCTTAGGCAGTGCTAAGGTACCCGGAACACCCAACTTTGATTTAGGTATACAGAATGAAGCATATTAAGACATGTTTTATTTTATTTTATTTTTTTTTGAGACAGAGTCTCACTTTGTTGCCCAGGCTAGAGTGAGTGCCGTGGCGTCAGCCTAGCTCACAGCAACCTCAAACTCCCGGGCTCAAGCAATCCTGCTGCCTCAGCCTCCCAAGTAGCTGGGACTACAGGCATGTGCCACCATGCCCGGCTATTTTTCTATATATATTAGTTGGCCAATTAATTTCTTTCTATTTATAGTAGAGATGGGGTCTCGCTCTTGCTCAGGCTGGTCTCGAACTCCTGAGCTCAAACGATCCGCCCACCTCGGCCTCCCAGAGAGCTAGGATTACAGGCTTGAGCCACCGCGCCCGGCCAAGACATGTTTTAGATTGTAAATTCCAAATTCTAATTCCTAGTCCTAAATTCCAAAGTGCATATACAATTTCTATTTTTCAGCATTTGGGAAGAAACATACTGCCATACCAAGTATGACTTCAAAAAACAGGCTCTCATGACAAGGACATCTTGTGATAAACTGAAAGACACAAATAGCAGCTGCTTTTTTATTAGGTTTTCTAGTTTTTAAAAAATTGTACATAATCCAGAGGCATTATTTGTACTTTTAAATATGTAACTGCTTCTTTGTAGGGGAAAAAACCGTAATATTATATGTATAGTCATACATGACAGAGCTAAAGAAAACTGTAATAAAAATACACATTTCAATTAAACATAGAGACTAGTTTTAGGAGACCAAAACTCATAAGCTGACTAAAAACACTGCTACAACTGTGCTTTACCTGCTCTTTTTCAAGCATATCCGCTTTACGGAGTATTTTCATCGCATACACATGCCCTGTATCTTTCTTCTGAACAAGTCGCACCTGAAAGTTATAAAAGAAATGCCAAGTCAAAAATTCACACTGCCAAACTAATATTTCATGTGTTACAGGAAGCAGTACTTAAACTGAAAAAGTATGATAACTTTAATATAAGCAACTAGCAGTAACAAAGCAGAAGAAAATGAATACATTCCAAAATGAATACATTACACACAATGATGTCAATGCTGGAAACATTCTCAAATATCTCTATATCTGAACAGCTTTGGCTCCCTAGTTGAACAAACCAATCTAATTTAAAATTTTCAGTTTCAAACTTAAGGACTCATTAAACCTCTGGCATAGACTTCTGGCATAGGCTGGGCACGGTGGTTCACGCCTATAATCCTAGCACTCTGGGAGGCCGAGGCGGGCGGATTGCTCAAGGTCAGGAGTTCAAGACCAGCCTGAGCAAGAGCGAGATCCCGTCTCTACTATAAATAGAAAGAAATTAGCTGGACAACTAAAAATATATAGAAAAAATTAGCCAGGCATGGTGGCACATGCCTGTAGTCCCAGCTACTCGGGAGGCTGAGGCAGGA